>JARBER010091053.1:0-11503 GCA_030265075.1 Balanus glandula
TATATATATCCATCATCAATATATATGTTATTTTGAAAAAGGCCTGCGGACGAAATATCAATACACGTCGGTTTGAAAGTTTTCTTTACATATATAACGAAACGAGGATAAAGTCAGTGATTCTCATGTTTTTAATAATCATGTTCCTCGCAGCAGCTTTAAACAATTTATGAAGTTTATTGCTTCTAAGAAAGTTTTGGAGGACTCTCATGCATGCCAAATATGGTTTTGCTTAGTTTTACGTCAAAAAATCGTCAACAACAAAAAAAAACGCACTTTGTCCGCACATAATAACTGTACTGTGCACACTGCACAGTGCACATGCATAATCGTTGTGGGTGACTTCAGTGCTCACTCACTATCACTGAACTATTTCCTTAGTTTGGCCAGCTGGGCCTCGAAGGGCGCTCCCCTGAAGTGAGCACAGACCTTCGCCCGGCAGCGCAGGTGCCGCCCAGCTCATCTGCCATGGCGACGTCCCAGAATCAGTAGTCCAGCGGGGACAGATCAGGCCTTCTGGTAGGCCAAGGGTGTGTGGTGAGGCGACTGATGTCTGTCGACAGTCTCTGGATCGTCGAAGTTGCCTTGCAGCCAGCTTTTTGCGGCCACCTTGGTGTGGACCGTCGCGCCGTCTTGCTGGCACCAGTAGCCATTTCTGGTTGCGACTGCTTTGACTTGAGGCCACACCACGGTTTCCAGTATGTCCAGATAGGTCTGGCCATCCACTGACATGCCTGGATCAAAACAGTGCAGGATGGTCTGTCCGTTGGTGACGCCAGCCCAACACATCAGCTTTTGATCGTCCTGCTCCCGGCACTCAACATGTAGGGCCTTGCAATCAACTTCCACTTCGGGATCACAGGGGCCCCAGTATCTCTCATTCTACTCGTTCGGGGCTGGTTTGAGCAAAAACAATTTCTCATCGCTCCAGATCACGTGATCTTCAGACCCGTCGGGCTGCATGAGAAGCCAATCGCAGAAAGTGAGCCTGCCACTTTGTGTGCTGGCCTGAGCGGCCGCACCGTTCGCGGCCTGCACGGATACCATCCGAGTTTCTTCTGTGCAATCATCCCTACCATCAAGCGAGAGATGCTGAGGGAAGATGCTAAGGTAGCTACAGAGCCCGTTCTCCTCTGGTGGCAATAGGGAAGCAGGAACACTCTCACACGCCAAACTAGCTCGTCTGAGAAAGGAGGCCTCCCTCGGCTGCGAGCTCGAGGCCCCAACTCACCCTTGGTCTCAATAAATCTGTCGACCAGTCTCTGGAATGCATTAATTCGGGGAGCGTTTCTGGGATTTACTTTAAATTGATGGCGATACTTCCTCTGTACCGACAGACAGTTTATTGATGTACCATATTCAAGGAATATCCACGGTTGCTGGTCGTTGGTGAACGGAACATTCTGTTGCTGAGCTCGGCGAAGAGAGCATGGTGACAGATCACGTGCAGCGGGTCACGCGCTACTTTGCGACTGCTGATAAATCTAATTGTGTTGCAAATACTTCGTTCAAGAAAAAACATATGCACGCGCCATTTGTTAATAATTCACGTGCAAATATATGCATTTTTGGATCGTCCTTCCAGACGATTTTTTGCCCTGAATTCAAGCAAACCAAATTTGATATACTGTGGCAGAGTCCTCAAAGACGTGCCTAAATGTATTAAGCCACTTTAAAAATTACTAACAAATAAAATGTCCAGCTTTTCTCGATAAGATGATACATTATATTTTGACGCAGTTTAAATGCTTCTAATCGGCAAAAACAAACAAATCCATTTATATTGAAATACCCTGTAGAACCACGATGCTAGTAGAGCTATTCAATATCCGGAAAGCTTCAAGCTATTTGTGCAAGTAATCAGCTGTTGACGGCAGCATCAAAGTTATGTTTTCCCTGCTCACCTGACACTGCTGACGTGAGCAGATCTCCTGCAGAATCCGGTCCCGCTCTTTCATTTCATTCTCTAGAGATTCCATCCGGCTGTTTAGCGATATGTGGATTTCCGTCTGGAATAAGCAGACAGGCTCTGGGTCAGTCTTCAAAGGATAGCCGTCAGAGGACAGCAGAGAGCTGGGTCAGCTGGGTAAGCCATCTGAAGACAGCAGAGAGCTGGGTTAGTCATCTGAAGACAGCAGAGAGCTGGGTCAGACATCTGAAGACAGCAGAGAGCTCGAGCTACACGACATTACAGATACCCCTATTGAAGGAGATATGTCACCACTCAGCTCGATAAAACGAGAGAGCATCGTAAAGATTCTTCGCCGTTACATTGGCAGCATGAATCGAGCCAAACTGCTAGATTTAGTGCCTTCAGCAGTATCGATGCTGGAATCCTTGAGAGACGCCGTCCAGGCTTTGAACACAGCTGAGATTGAGTTTAGCTCGGTGGACGCCACACGAGGCCCAGTGTAGCAGGCAGTCCACAGCCCACAGCCCTCAGCCCACAGCCCACAGCCCACAACCCACAGCCCACAGCCCACAGCCCACAGCCCACAGCCCACAACCCACCACCACAGCCCACCACCACAGTCCACACCCCACAGCCCACAGTGCACACTTCACCACCACAGCCCACAACCACATCCCACAGCCCACAACCACAGCCACAGCCCACTACCACAGCCCACCTCCCCCCACCCCCACCCCCACCACCACACCCCACAGCCCACAGCCCACAGCCCATCGCAACACCCCACCGCCACAGCCCACAACCCACAGCCCACAGCCCACAGCACACAGCCCACAGCACACAGCCCACAGCACACAGCACACAGCCCACAGCCCAGTCACAGCCCACAGCCACTGCCACAGCCCACAGCCACAACCCACAGCCCACCACAGCCCACCATAGCCCACCACCACAGCCCGCCACCACAGCCAATAGCCCACCACAAAAGCCCACAGCCCATCACCACAGCCCACTACCACACCCACAGCCCACAGTCCACACCCCACCACCACAGCCTACAGCCCACCACCACAGCCCACCACCACAGCCCACAGTCCGACACCATAGCCCACAGTCCATCGCCAATGCCCACCACCACAGCCCACAGCCACAGCCCACCACAACAGCCCACAGCCCACAACACAGCCCGTCACCACAGCCCACAGCCCACCACCACAGCCAACCACCACAGCCCACCACAGCCCACAGCCCACAGTCCACAGTCCACAGCCCACAGCCCAAAGTCCACAATCCACAGTCCACAGCCAACCGTCACATCACACAGCCTGTATCCTAGCCACCAGACCATGCGGGAGGCTTCAACGATATATATTTTTTTTTAATTGTGCAATATACTCCATCGTAAGATAGTTACATCACTCGGTAGAAACTTGCCAACGTGGATTAATTTTTCCAGCGTTCTTGGGAGCTTTCAATCACAGCGTATTCCTTCTTCAGTTCCTTTGAAATTGTTTATGGGCTAGACTATCCCGGCAAACAGTTGTCTAATGCGGCACAACATAACGTTCGCTGTTGAACGTCTTCTATATCACACAATCCCATAGATTTGAAATCGAATTACTGACAAATGGTAACGCAATTGAACAACATAATCATATGGCTGCTCTATGGGTGCTCTACTTCTCTATCATGTGGCGCACGGGATAGTATGCAAACTTGCAAGCATGCATGTTTGCATGCATGCTACGGAATCGGTACTTCGAGCGCTGATTGGTCGATACGCTTTGTGGGAGACGTCACAGCGAGGCTTGCTCTCTGGCCAGGTATGGCATAACTTTTACTTCGTTTGTTGCAGCCGCATTTTACGGACTTCAAAGAAAGCAATGAGCGAGTCTATACTCCAGCGCTCGTTGCCTTGGTTACGGGCACGCAAGCTGCAGAGCCGTGCGGGATGCACTGTTAAACGGTATTTTGTTGTGCGTTGCTTCAAGCGCGGCAGACGTTTATGTATAGTTCGTTTCGTACCACATAAGTCTGTCGATGCCCACATATCTCCATTTAATCATGACTTGCGCCACACGTAGGTACCATTACCTACGTAGATAGTACAGCCCACCACAGCCCACCAACACAGCAATTATCTCTGCACAGCAGTAGCAGTTCCATATCAATCGTTTTAATCCCACAAACTGGCACGGCGTGTCAGTAGTTCTCCATCGCATTTCGTCTCGTTTAGTTGGTATATAAGGCGATGGTGGTGTTTCGGACTCCATGGGCGCCGCAGCTCCTACACCAGCTATGAAATCGACATTAGGTGCCAAATGCTTGGTAGTACCTATTTAACTATTTGTGATTATTCCGATCAAAACGTCATATTTGCAAGACATGTTGAAGTTTATGATATACAAAATGTAGTCAATAAAAATAGCTCCGTTCAACAAGGTGATCACACGGCTACATATTTGTACGTACCATGATTGAGCAGTGAGAAGTGAGGAGTGAGCGCTCACCAGCTTCTCGTGGAGGAGGCTGCGAATTTCGGCGACCAGGTCCCTGGGTGGACTGTGGCCGGCCGCCTGTGGAGTCGCCTGTGAAGTCACGTCAGGAAGCGCCGCCTGGAGCGAGCCGGTTGGAGAGCGTGGCGGCGAGTGCTGGTTGAACGACACCGACTTGATGAAGTTCTTCTTGCGTGTGAGGTAGCCCTGGACGGTGGGCGGCAGGACTGGCGGCGCGGGTGCCGACTCGGCGGAGCTGCCCAGTCGGCGCAGGATGCTCTTCAGACCGCGCCGCTCAGCAGTGTCGGATCCAGGCGGGGAGACGCGCTCGGAGCCGGCCGCCACCTCACCGAAACCGGCCCCCTCGTACCGGAACACGGAGTCATCGGTGAGCCCGGGCGGCCGGCTGGGGAGGCCGGGGCTGCAGGGCGCTGGAGACGGACAGCTGCAGCCCTCAGCTGCCGGGCTGGAGGGAGCGGGCTGCTCGGCTCCGGACACCGAGACGGGCTGCGAGTCCTGCCCGCCGCCGCCGCCGGCTGGGGGGCTGGGGGTCTGAGTGGCTGCTGAGACGGCCGTGACGGCGGCAGGCCCGGGCCGCGGAGAGCCGGGAGTGCCGCCGTCCGCGGGGCCCGTCTCGGCGCGGCCGGCACGGCTCTGCAGCAGCTTCAGTACCGGGGGACAGGCTCGCGCCGAGCTCTCGGGCGGCCGCTCACCCGTCTGCACCTCGGATTCGGCGCGCTCCGAGCGGTGCGGCCTCGGCACCCGCTCGGGGCGTTCGGTCCGCTCGGTCCGCTCGAGCCGCTCGGACCGCTCGGTTCGCTCGGTTCGCTCGGTACGCTCGGATCGCTCGGCCCGCTCGGTCCGCTCGGTGCCGTCGGCCCGCTCGTCGGCTGCCGACCGGGCCTGTTTGTCTCTCAGTAGCCGCAGCCGCTGCAGCAGCGGCAGGCCGGCTCCGAGCACCTCGGTCGGCGGAGAGGCGGCCCCGCCGGACGGCGACAGCGGGCTCGGCGCCGTGGCCGGCAGCGAGGTGCCCAGCTTCCGCCGCCTGCAGACACAGGCAGACGCGCCGCACTCACTCACGGCTGGCCAGCGTAACATGCCGGCAATATAGATATACATTAAAACGGAGTCGTAGTTTAATCATACTTATAGTAATATGGTCGGATGAGTACAACTGAATGGGTTCCCCTCAGCCCGCGCTGTACGGCGGAGGGGAGGAGTGAGACGCAACCGTCAGCGTTTTTGCACATCACGAGAAAACGGGGACGCAGTGCCGCCGTATGGCGCTCACCTGATGGACTATCAGTTTCCCGTATTATGAACCAAATTTGGCTTTGGGTCATCTCGGGTCAGCTGCCGGTCAGCCTGTGACGTCGTCAGCTGCCGGTCAGCCTGTGACGTTATCTTGCTTACCGTGACGAGCGGCGTCTCCTGCTGCCGCCGGCTGCCGTCTCCACGCCGTCCTCGGGCCGCTCATCAGAGGAGCAGGCGGCCAGCTCGACATCCCCGTCACTGCCGGACATCACACCACACAGGTCAGCTCGACATCCCCGTCACTGCCGGACATCACACCACACAGGTCAGCTGAGGAGCACTGCTGCTGTGAGGCAGCGCTGCCGGCTGTGTGCTGAGCGTCAGGGAACCCGAACACGGAGCATGTGCAACACATCTCCATAGTTGCAGAAGGCCACCCTAAATTAGAGCCGTCCCGGCATTGTAGTCTACATTACAACACACATGGCATCTAAAGCTGGTGTATGATAACAAGCGTGCGTTCTGCAGCTGCAGGTTACGACAGGGGCAGAGCACTCAGCGCTTTCCCGTCGGCCTGCTTTTAAGTAATGACACCGAATCACTCAGAGTGTTGCAATATTCTACTGCAGTCGATTATCAAACGTTAAAGCAACGAGTTAGTCGGGCTAAAGAACGTTTTGGAAATATGTTGCTAATTTTCAGCTGGATAGCTCCATTTCAACATAATTTAGATACATTTACTGCAAACTGCCGTCATCAGCGCCAATGGTCACAATCAAGGAAATGGCGCTCTCGTTGGCGCTGTTGCTGGTCGAGCTGGCCGCTGTTACTGTGCTGATCGCCTTCTCTGAACTGAATCGACCTCTATGTGCCCTTCATTCGATACAATTACTGTCCAGAAATATAGCCTCGTATGAGTTATGTTGGTAGGATGAACTTCAGTAAGTGACTGCAGAGCTTATTCCTGGTATTGGTGAGAGTGACGGCTGCTGGGAGACCGGGCAGCCGGTGAGAGTGAGGAGTTCGGCGCGACTGACCTGTCGATGCGTTTGACGCGCCGCAGCACGTGTTTGATGACCTCGGGTCGCCGGCGCACGGTGGCCCTCCTCTCGGTGTCGGCCGGCGCCGCGGTCCGGGTCGGCTCGTCTCGGTACCCCGACGCCGACACGTTGTTGAAGGGCATCGGCCTGCCGCTGGACGCCCTGCGAGCCTCGAGCAGGCGGCGGCGGCCCAGCGTCTGAAGAATCTCCTGCCACCACAGCCAAGGCCAGGTCACGAAAATTTTTGCATACCTGCCTATAATTGAACTTTACACTTTGTGTGCAATTTTTGATCCCGAATAATCAAAGGTCAGGTCACCGCACTAGGTCACGTGATGTTTTCACCTAACAATATTGAGGTCTTACCACAGCCACAGTTTTATTTTCGATGCGTTTGACACTTGCAGGATGTTGCCAGGTCATCAGTACCTACAACTAATTTATTTTTGAATATTTCAGATTTTTCGCATCGGTGACCAAGGGTAAGGTCAATATCGTGCTATCCGTTAAAAGTCCATGGGGAAATATTAAAATGCATTACAATAAAAAATAAGCATGCTATCAGTCTGAATCCTTCTAAAACATACTATTTCATGCCACTATTGATGCAACTGGTGCAGTCGGTCTCCCCAGTGACTTATAAGGGGTCGCCCGAGGTAATTTGAGGTTAAAACCGTTTTTTGGCATTACCTTTCGACAAAATTTAGATAAATAACTAAAAATGAAGTCAAAATATTGTTCTCGTCGAGACCAATCTCTTTATATGCAGCATGACCTATTTGAATGAATTTATAAATTTGGCTTAGGGCCACGTGACCTTGTCAAAGGGATTAAATTTTAAAAAAAGACCTAAACAGTTCAAAAATATGTATAACTTGACGCGCCTTGACAAGACAAACACGATGATGTCAATTATATTACGTTGTTTGTATAGACCCAAAAATATGAGTGAAAAACGTTTCCCCTAAAAAACAATGTTAACTTGCTGACCTCTAGAGCCTAAACAATTGACCTGAGGTCAAATGTGAGGGTTACGTGCGGTTTGATAATTTAAATAGCTGTCAGTTGGTTTTAACCGTTGATTTATAGTTTACATGGTTTTCGAGCTATATGGGAATATATTAAACATTGTCAAAAAACGGAAAATTTGACCGTTTTTATCTCTGGTGATCTCCATATTGACCTGACCTAAAAACTTACAAATAAAACTTTTGAAAGACCTCGTGGCAAGCTATCTATCGCCGCTTTTTGCCTGTCGCTACGTAGTGTAGTTTTCAAGTTGAATGTGGGGGGGGGGCGAAATCCACCCCCCTACAGGGCGTGTAGTTTTCAGAGGACTTCCAAAGCGAGTGTTAACGAAACATGCCCTAATGAAAATGTAATGTACCAAACATACCCTAAATATTATTTGTAATATTTAAAAAACGTCAGCTATTCAGCGAATAGAAAGCTTCATAAGTTCTAAGTAAATACCTGCCTTCCATACAATAGCAGTACCTTGATTGCACATTAATAAAGCTGACAGCTGTGAATATATGAACATGAGCAATAGTCGGATGTGTAGTAGTCATACCTGATCCCTTACAGACTGTGACCAATAGTGTGTGACGTCACCGCCAGCCACCGCGCAGGGTCCGTTGAAGTGCCCGACCTGGCATGGCATGGCATATGACTCATAACCTCCACCCGACCTAGCATGGCATGGCATATGGCGCATAACCTCCACCCGACCTGGCATGGCATGGCATATGGCCCATAACCTCCACCCGACCTGGCATGGCATGACATATGGCTCATAACCTCCACCCGACCTGGCATGGCATGGCATATGGCCCATAACCTCCACCCGACGTGGCATGGGATGGCGTATGGCCCATAACCTCCACCCGACCTGGCATGGCATGGCATATGGCTCATAACCTCCATCGTCGTCTGACTTAAGTTTTGTGCACCGCGTGAACGCAATGTTTCGACAGCCTCGTCCGGTGGGTAAAAGGCCAAGAGTGCGATGTGACTATAAAATGTCACACGGGGCCAAAAAAATAGATTTAGGACCAAGGTCGTTGTTGCATTTTCCGCCCGAGACCAAAGGTCGATGGTGGAAAATCAAACATCGACCGAGGTCTTAGTACACTATTTCGGCCTTAGAAAGGCCCTATATATCGGCTTGAGTGTGGTATTTAATGTATTACGAGCGAGCGCGAAGCGCGCTTGCTCGTTCTTACGTGGTTTATGGGAAAAATATGAGTATGAGCGTCCCAGCTCAACCCAGCCCGGCCAGTGTTCACGCTTTTGAAAAGCTAATACATTTGCAACCTCACTCCCGATTGACAAACGGTCTTCTTTGCTGAGCAGCCCTATCCAGCCTTTTCTGTTCGAGACCAGTGATGACTCATGTGGGTGACTGACACTGTGCGTGGTGCGTGCCGCGTGAGGGGTGTTCAAAAGTGATTTCTAGCAAAAAACTCTACAACGGCTGGGCCGATTGTGTTCGAATTCGGTGTGTGGCTAGGGACACCTTAGGTGTGACTTTTCCACAAGTCGGGGCTCGGGTTACTGCACGTGCTCACGTGTACATTATCATTATATATCTCAGGAACGGCTGGGCCGATTGTATTCCTATTTGGTGTGTGGATAGGGATCTTTCAGCCGATGTGTTTCCAAAAGTCAGTGGTGGTATTCCTCTGCAATCGCGCAAGTGCACACCCCTATTGTATACCTCAGGAACGGCTGAGCCGATTGTGTTTAAATTTGGTGTGTAGTTAGGGACACCTAAGATGCCAGTGTCACTTTTCCATCAATCAGTGGCGATATGATTGCTCGTGCGCACGTGCACACCCCTATAATGTATTTTAGGAGCGGCTGAGTCGACTGTGTTAAAATTTGGTGTTTGGATAAGGACCTCTCAGCCGAGGTTTTTCCACCTCGGCACGTGCACTCGTGCGCAACCCTCCTTTATGGCTCAGGAACGGCCGAGTCGATTGTGTTCAGAGTTAGCGTTTGGCTAGAGACAAGGCAGCCGACGTTTTACCGAAAGTCAGTGGTGGTGTAGGTACCGCTGCATGTGCACACTCTGTTTGTATCTCTTAAACTACCCACCTCATCGTGTTTGAATTTATCATACATTTCGTTCGCGCTCGCTTGCTCATCGCCAACTACGGTGAGTTACTGGACATATGTCTACCTCCGCATTGGAAATTGCATTGAAAATGGTTTATGAAACGTTAAATGCCCATGTGCCGAAAGCTTTGTCCAACTCACTTAACATTGAATCTCTGACAGCTGAAAACCTTTAACTATACGCTCGCACTAATGTTAAAAACATACTTAGACATATCATCAATAATGCAACCGCGTAAGAGAAAACGCGTCCTGAGCTAAAAGCTAAAATAGTATCGCACATTTCACGCGTTATCGCGAACTTTGTGCTTTTTCAAGCAGAATAAGATGTTTACTCTGCTCGTCTTCTGCCCGGGGTGTCAATGGTAGCTGAAAAGCCATCCCCTGATGTTTTCCCGAAAAAGAAAGAACATTATAAAAGTGCAACGATGTTGTCCCTATAGCATATAACCGATACGCTACGAAGCATCTCGAAAATGAGCCGAGTTCAGCGCAGTCCAAAGCTCCAGGTCACCGGAACCCACCTCCGCGAAAGTTAGAATGACGTAACGCAAACATGACAACCGAATGTCATTCCACTGAAGTGCAGCACACCATCACTGTCGCAGCAATTATGCTCTCCCGGAAACATCTTAGGTAGTCGCCATAGACAATAGTCGTCAGCTGTCTGCGAATATTAAGCTGGCCAAGCCCAATTAAGTGCGTTAATGGAACATACTGCGAGCTTCATGGCGAATGATAACTCGGAAGGACATGTGACACGTGTCAGGTATCAAATGCAAAAAGGAAATGCGTCTTTACAGGTCACACAGATAATCCCAGAGACTCCATATTTGGAAGTATCGTACAATTCACCACGTGCGAGTGCCAATTAGTTGATCGACCCCCAGGGGGACTATGATCCCGAGGAGACCCACGGGAGTCCATCCAACACATTTTTGGACTTATATTTTTTAATTACGATTTGATCCCAAGATAATGTAATCGAGCAGTTCCGCCCTCTAGTATTGACTCTAGCTCAATGTCCTTTATCACATTTGTTCAGACCAGCAATAGCATCTGTATTCTGCATGCCCTTTGGTTTGGGCGTTCCATATAAATCACATCGAATCAGTGGCTATTCAATCGAGTAGCAAAGCCCGTCCTTGTCATTCCATTATCTGGAGAGGTTGTATATGGCGGCGCGTCTGAGCAGCAGACTGCCGACCGGCCGCGGGCTGCTGCCCCGCGAGACACCGCTATCGCTGAGCGGACATCAGTTTGGCTTCCAGCCGATGTTCGCCGAAACACTCCCCGGCCTATTGGATGGGCTTCACTAGCCGCCAGCCAGGGCTGTCCCGGCATTGGCAGCCGAGTGCATTGCAGCAACTCAGAAACTCACACACTCACAGCGACTCGCAGCGACAGCTAGTATTCGGAACGCTATGGGACACCGCAACAAGTGTTACAACAAGTGTCAACAAGTGCCATCAGCTAGATCTAAAAGCAAGCAGAAACAATCATAATCCATCATCACACACCCAGAGGCAACCATAAACCACCATCACACAGTCACACACCCAGGCTCAACCGGACATGATCACACACTGACACACACACATCCGTGCACGCGCACGCGCACGCGCACGCGCACGCGCACGCGCACGCGCACGCGCACACGCACACGCACACGCACACGCACA
>JARBER010091164.1:0-11501 GCA_030265075.1 Balanus glandula
CATAAGTTTTCAAAACATGACCTCAGTAGGTTTAAAATATTATTTTGACTAGCTTTTGAATGTTTTCTCCCTCCTTTTCTACGCCATGGAGGGGTCTCGAGAGGCGCACCCCCCCCCCCCCCGGCCCCATCACGTAAACAATTCATTTCTGAGTTTTAACAACTACCATTATTTGCAGGCTACGGCGTGATGCTCTTCACGAGTTCGCCAACAAGTTGCGTCGTCTGCAGACAGTGGGCGGTCAGCCAGTCATCCACTCCAAGCGGTACACTGCCATCGTGGGACTGAGCATGGCAGCTCGTACCATTCCAGATGTTGGAGAGTACCTGCTCAAAGAGGTCGGATACCGGTATGTTCTGCCATATCGGATGTCGCAGGATCATCTGGAACTGCACTTTGGTAGAGTACGGCGGATGGGAGGGTTTAACAATAACCCGAACGCCTGGCAGCTGCGTCAGGCGATGCGCAAGCTTGTCCTGCACAATTTTGTGACTCCGTCATTCTCTGGAAACTGCGTACCACGGGATGAGGCAGGAGACGGGCTTCTGCAGATACGGCGCAGCAGCAGCAGCAGCAGCAAGCAACGCGACGAGCCCAGCCAAGCCGGAATCCCTGCAGTGGTAGAACACATCCTAGAAAGGAATGTGCCATCGTCCTTTGCCATGAACTGCACCGCATATGTGGCGGGATATGTGTGCAGAAAAGTGGTGGACGAAAAGCTTGTGCAGTGTGCGGAATGCGTTGGTAGACTCCTGACCAGCGCAGGAGACCCACCTCCCACAGAAGTGTTGGAGCTTGTGAAGGTGCGTGACAACGGCGGCCTGTTGATCCCTTCAGGATCAGTGTTCCGAGTCATTCTGAGTGCTGAAAAGCATTTGGAAGCATTCCACAAGTGTATGGATGTGTCCCGTGAACGCATGCTCAGTCAGCGCATCCAGGCCAGTGTCATTCGACAGTTAGGCCTTGAATCCACTCAGCAGCTCTTCCCGGGAGCTGAGGAACACATGTACCTCTGTCCCGGTGAAGAATGCCACCTTTCACAGCTGATCAAAATTGTCGTCAGCCGATACATCCGCATACGACTGTATGATTATGGAAAGGTGCGTACGCAGTACATGCTGGGTAACGTACACAAACGTCATAAGCTGACAAAGGTCGTGCTGTTCAGCAACCAGTAATCACTGCAGATGACGTAATTCATTGAATCTGGCGGATCGGTCGGCAAGTTCAGGTCGCTCCGCACCAGATAGTGCCTTATAGTGTATATATGCTGACTGCTTGATTTTGGCGGTATCTTTTGGCATTGGTGGCTATTTTGTTGGCCATCGCCCATATATTGTAATGCTGCGTTGTGTTTGTATGTATTTGTATAGCATCCATTATTTATAGCAGTTTTAGTAGACTTGTTTGGTGTTATGTTTATGCCAAAGAACTTGTTAGTGGCCTTATGCCGTACAGTTTCTTCACAATTTCGGTGACTTATAGTGAAGCCGCTGTTGTTCTAGTTCAACTGCCACTATGCGTGTACTGTACTATTCGTTTTTGCTGATGCTGAATTTCAAATAAATTGTGTTGAGCTACTGTACCTACTGGCAGGTTATAAGCCGTATGGCACGACAGTGGCAACGCTTCTAGACCTGTGCCTTCATCGGCTAATGATAAGACCGTATCGGAATAATAGGAGTGGAAAGCAAAAGAGAGCATTTTTGCTACCGGTTTGCCGCCGGTAAATGGAACCGCTGAATAGTTAATATGGTAAGTTACTGCACCTTTTCTTATTTCAAATCCGCATCTGTTCAGCTAAAATCAGCAGATCTCATTTATAACGTCAGCTAACGATCCATGTTTGACAGCGCTTCTCAAATCGGCGTGGCATATTCCTGCGAAAAAGGGCATTGGACATTGACAAGGAGTTACAAGTTACAATCGGTCATTTGATTCGCTTATTCAGACATTAGACAATGGAGACAACGTTCATTATATATTGGTAGGTTGTTTTGACTCAGGCAAGCGTCATCGGTCAAAACAAATGTTATTACGTCGAGCGTAAAAAAGTCGTCTAAATAAGAGCGATGTTGATGAAATAAATTGCCCATTGTAACGTTCGGTTGAACACATTCCGATTTCAAGTAAGAAAATGTGTATTTAAGGAAACAGACCACCTTCAGAACATAGTTACATTATATTTGTAATGCAAATCCTCTTTCCATATCACTACAATTCAGGACAGAAGGTAGATTATTAACTTTATAACGCACGGAGCGCGCATTTCTCTCCCATCGCTGCATTCCTGTCCCACTGATGTCCAAAAGTCAAGTATAGTCGACCGGAGTCTTTTCTTGCAAGAAAACGTGCTTTTTAGAAATTTATCGACAAAACTGCTATCTCAAACCAAAACAAATGCTGAAGGTCATCGATTTCATTAAATGTAAATAATCCAAATAGTAGATACTATGTGATAATTGCTGTTGAAAATGAGAACTTCTCCGAGCATAATCATACTGTTTTGACATGGAAATACATCATTACAGTAAGTTCAGTCGAAATTAAATTGAGTGGGGCTTAATAATGTTGACGGATTATCACAAGGTGTTATATTCTGTTGATTTCATAAGTTGTTCCCTCCCGTACTGATTGCATGCTATTGATCCGACAATGGGTATTTATTATAAGACAAAGGAAACTGCATGTTATGCTCTACAAACATTGCAAGGAATCGCAGCATTTAAGGCGGAATGTGGAGAGCATTTGGTGCCAGTCAAGTGGTCAGCACGATAGGTCGATAGAGGTAAGCACGAGAGGTAACACAAGCTATCATTTGGTTGAATTGTGTAGGTAGTTGATAAAAAGCAGAATTTTTAACTTATCAAACTAGGAGGTTGAGTTCCAGAACAGTTTGTGCAATGCTTCAAACTGCAATTTACCTACGTATCACGCAATGCTTTAGTTACTTGATTTCAAATTGTTTGTGGTTCGTTTGGGCACTTTAAGTTTATTGCATGAAATTGCATAAGGCAAAGGTTTTTGCCTTCATTTTTAGATCCCAAAATGATTAAATGTATCTTGTGGGTTGTTATGGGATAGCTGACAGCTTCTTCAAAGAGAGCGGGTAACGGTGGATCAAGGAATAGAGTTTGCGGTGGAGGTGTCACTTTTCTACCCGCTTACCCACGACTCGTGGGTGGTTAGTGGTTACTACCCACGTGGGTAGTTGTGGGTAGGAGAAGCAATTACTTGAGTGACGTGGGTAGTTGGTGGGTAGCAGAATTGTTAACTCTTTCTTCAATGCTTTCCCACGCAATTCTTTAAACTTTATTTCAGTGACTGTGCTTTCTTTTAGTAGTATCATTGCAGTTTATTGCATGCATCTGCATAATACAATGGTTTTGGCCCTAATTTTCTTAAATAATATAATAATACATTTTATTTTGTGGGTACTTGTGGGTGTCTGTCAGCTTATTTGATCACGTGGGTAGTTGTGGGTAGTTGAAAGGGGTTTGCGGCGCGGCGCGGGTAGCTACAGGCCTGAAAAGTGACAGCTCTAGTTTGCGGTGCCGGGCGGGTAATCGCACCTGAAAACTGGCAGGTCTATTAACTACCTTGTACATTATGTCAATTATTTTTTGTTCCCGATAGCCCAATGGAAATCTGAGGCCAGCTCATTATTCATCAAACATGTGTCGATAATTTAAGATCTTACAAAGCTCAATTAAGTCAATATCCGGAGAGTTATTCGCATTTCAATTTTCAGCATTTAACACAGTCCGTCTACGGCGGCCGGGTTTTCTGACCACTTCCAGGTGGCGCTAGTGTATCCCCTATTGGGAACGATCCAGCGCCCGGCGCGACGCGGCAGTGGGCCGTCTAGGTATGTATAGAGGTCAATGGTTGGGACGGTCGCTGGGGGCAAACTCGTTTGACGGGCACGCTCTGGCTAGGTGCTGTGTGCTACGCTGGGCGAGGGCCTGACGGTTCAGTGTTTGCCAAATCGGCAACAGCGGCGGCTGGAGAAAGCGATCGGGCGGCAGCGTCGGACGTGATTGGAGGGCCGTGAGGAACCGTGAGGAACCGTGAGGAACCGTGAGGAACAGCGAGGAACAGTGAGGAACAGTGAGGAACAGTGAGGAACAGTGAGGAACCGTGAGGAACAGTGAGGAACCGTGAGGAACCGTGAGGAACCGTGAGGAACAGTGAGGAACCGTGAGGAACAGCGAGGAACAGTGAGGAACAGTGAGGAACAGTGAGGAACAGTGAGGAATCGTGATAAACAGTGAGGAACAGTGAGGAACAGTTAGGAACCGTGGATAACCGTGACAAAATGTGAGACCACGTAAGGAAGGACCGGTGAGGAAACGGAGATTCGCGAGGATCGTGGGGAATCGGAAGGAACCGGCCAGGAGGCACTGTGTTGTTTCAAGGCTTGGTGGAGGACTGTTGACCATTTGGTCAACTGTGTCAGGGTGACGTTTGAGCTTACAGCTTGGTGGCGAGACTTTGTTTCCTGAAGTGTGCGTTGCAGCGACCTTGTGGTGAATCGAGGAGGAAAAATACGCAGCTTCATCGACGGTGGACAAGGTGCTTTATGAAGCAAGCCAAGTCGGCAATCATTGATACAGTGACGAGCTGAGTCTGCAAATACCCTGGGGTCGCAACACCAAGCATGACCAAAATGTCGGAAACAACACCACTTCTTGGCCCAATCAATGGCAAGTTGAATGGGAAGCATCGTCACTCTCCTCTCCCATTCGCTGCAGACAAATCCAGCAAGATCGATGACTTCAGCCAGCAGTCCGTCCCTCCGTTCAGCGGATCCCAGAAGAGGCTGCTGGCCGTGCTCTCCCTGGTCAGTCTTCTGAGCGGCTCGCTGGCGGCACTCATGTTCCCCTTCTTCCCGGCCGAGGCCAGCAGCCGCGGCCTTTCGCAGACGCTCATCAGCGGCGTCTTCAGCTGCTTCGCCGCCGCCCAGCTGGCCAGCTACCCGCTGCTCGGACGGCTGGCGCCCGCCGTCGGAGTCCGGAGGCTCTACAGCGCCGGCCTGGCCACCGCCGGGGTCACCACCGTCGCCTTCGGCGCCCTGCAGCACATCACTGACGCCACCGCCTTCATCTCCGCCTGCTTCGCCGTGCGCGTCGTGGAGGCGCTGGGCGCGGCCGCCATCAGCACGTGCTCCTACACCATGGTCTCCAGCTCGATGGCGGAGCGCGCCAGCACGGCCGTCGGCTTCATCGCGGCTGCGCAGAGCATCGGACTTGCCGTAGCGCCTGCCGTCGGCGGAGGTCTCTACGCGCTGGGCGGCTTCGGCCTGCCGTTCTACATGCTGGGCGTCCTGATGCTGGTGACGGCGGCGGTGACCACGCGACTGCTGCCCGCCGTCGACGACGCCCCCGCCTCCGACGGCGACTTCCTGCGGCGTCTGGTGACGCTCGCCGGCAGCGGCGAGGCCTGGCTCTGCTGCGGCGTCGTCGTCATCTACTCCGGCGCCTTCAGCACGTTCAGCTCCTGCCTCGCGCCGTACGTGCACTCCGCCATGAACGTCACGCCCGCTGAGCTCGGCCTGTTCTTCCTGGTCGCCTCCAGCGCCTACGCTCTGACCAGCGTCCTGTGGGGACGTCTTCTCGAGCCGATGCGCAACCCGTACTACGTGATGAGCGCGTGCCTGCTGGTGGCTGCCTGTGCCCTGCTGCTGATGCCGCCCTGGCCGGCGCTGGGTCTCCAGCCGTCTCGCTGGCTGCTGGGCGGCGCCATGGTGCTGCACGAGACCGTGTTCGGTGGCGCGTTCACGCCCTGCCTGAAGCTGCTGACGCAGGCGGCCCGGCGGCGTCGCCTGCCGGACGGCGTGGCCACGCGCGCGCTGGTCTCCAGCGTGTTCGGCGCGGCGTTCGCGCTGGGTCTGGTGCTGGGCCCCGTGTCGGGCGGCGCGCTGGTCGACCGCGCTGGTTTCCCGGAGATGATGGCCGTGCTGGCCGCGGTGACGGCCGGCGTCGCTGTGCTGGTGCTGGGGCAGGCGCTGCTGGTCACGTGTCGCGACCGCAGCGCGGACCAGAAGGCGACGGACGACTGGGAGGAGGAGTTTAGTGTACATGATGTGAATGAATGTGTGCCGTAGAGGTGATCTGAAATAGTGGTGCCCGAAGGAGTAGCTTGAATCGATGTTACAGGGCTTACGTAACTGTCACCGGTCCATTCTAGTGAATTCCACGACATTTGTACACGTGACTGCGTCGTGGGCCCATGTGCTGTAAGGTAGAACGGATTTATTGTAATTACTGAGTGTGGTAATTTGGTTTTATGAATCTTCTTCTCATGACTGTTTATTTTTCATTGTAATTTAGTACGTTAAGTACATACCTTAACACTCGCACTGGAGGGAGTGAGCACTCCAGTGCGCGTTAGAGCAGCGTACCCCTCTCCATTGCGCGTGTTAAGCCTATCCATTCTGCATAGTCACGTTGTTGTGTAGATTTTGGCTTTAAATTGGTATTCCATGACACTTATTATTTATAAAGCAAGTGTGTCAAAGTTTTAATTCACCATACCCTCAGAAACACGCTTTGTATTTTTGTATAGTAAAAAATAATTATATACCGTTTGTCTTGCTTGCCAAATATACATGGACGCCGTGTTGATCTCTGAGACGAAACATGTCTTCAGCTGACCAGTTTACGTCCCTGAGATTATCAGGCAGTCGAGTAAGATGAGACTGTTCCGATTTGCGATCCAGGATCGACCCTGCTGAATTTGTATACAGTCAGCTGTTGAGAACAGTGAATGGTCTCCTGAAACTAATGAATGGTCTCTGAAATTATAATGTGTTCCATAAAGATGGCATCGCTATGACACCACCAGTTAGCGCTGTAATGGCAACGACGAAGCGTATAAGTGTTGTATAAATAAATACCTAATTACTCTTATTTTTGCATTGTTTCAATTTTAATACTTCTTTATACCATCATTTGTTACCAAACAGTATGCATGCACGGCAAGTTGGTAAATATTACCTCACGCATTATTTGCCTTGCTTGGTACCGTTTGTTTACCTATTGTAGGTAGTAGGTGCCGTCTATTTACCCAGGACAGATCGAATAGTGAATTTTGTAACCCCCAAATGTACAGTGTAGGTACACCCTACATATCCGATTTTGATACAAGTGTGTGATGTGTGCAAATTAAGGCGCCCAATCGCACTGTGCAAAGTTCAGCTTCATTGCAGTTACGGCCACCGAATTATAGCCTCCAGCATTTTCGTGAGGGCACCTTGCACGACTTAGCTGATTAGCCAATAACTCAACAACAATCAATTAAATTGGCATAAGCAATATATTGTTTTGAACGACAATAAAGTGAGGAACTTTATCCTGTGTCTAGTTTATATTTTGTTTGAATTCCCATGCAATGGCCTGTGCCCTGTGACATTTGGTGACCTGACGTGACCTTTACACGAGCACATTTAAAATAATATAGTTTTATGTTTTATAATGTACCTACGTTGCTTGGTTATTTGACCCCCAATAGTCATGTAACTACCTGGCCATAAAAATTCGATCTCGGTATTATGGGTTAACAAAGATCTTGTCATAGTTCTGCACTTGAGAAGATTTTAATCAAAATTGTATATGAAAGAAAGCCTAAGACCAACCGTTATTTCTGTCACCGAGATCCCACTAATTTGTGTTAGCGAAAACGTACTTTGTCGTTCAATTTTTTCAACGGTCCCTACGAACAAAATAGAACGAGACTCGTCCACCCACTCTACAGCGCCCACATAACAAGGAAAGGTAGTGGAAAGCGTGGCGTCTCGCTTCATCTCATCGCTTAGGTACCTACACCATTTGCTGGATATTTTTGGAACAAAACGATTTGTTTTAACTTGTCCATGATGCAACTATCCTCAGTCGATCCGCTACCTACCTACATTGACATGCGAAATTTCTTAGCGGAAGCTGCAGTTGTGAAACTGTCGATAGTGCAATCTGTCACACGATGTGCAATGTGCATTGTCTGATGTCTATTACGTTTTTGAATCTCGATGCTGGAGTAATGCTCGACCAGTGGCGTGGTCGTGTCCAGGGACGTTGGAGCTGTGGGGCAATGGGGGCAACTCGTCTCATACAACTTTGGACCTGCGGGGGCGACGTCAATAGGACGACGTCTAACCTGTCAATAGGAAATGCCTCTTCGTTGTTACTTTGATTTATTTGTTACAAATTCGCATAATTTATATTGTTTTATTGTACCACTATTGTTTTTTTGTTACATATATTGTTTTTGAATTATCATTTTCGAGGCCTCCATTCGCCCCCCACAACTTGAAAGTAGTTCTGACGCTCCTGGTCGTGTCACCTCAAGCGTGTCGCACAAGTCCTACGAAAGACGGAGGTAGTAACAGTTCCGGACTTGGACAATAGATGGCGCTGACTGCGCCGGCTTGACATCCCTTGACCAGGCAAGTTTGGCATGTCGTGTGCCGCACACGCCACCGGCCGTGCTGCTGCTGGAAGGCCGTGGGATTTTTCCCTCAGTGGTTAGCGGGGACAATTTCGCTATAACCGGCGGCGACTGCATACCGACAGCAATGGTCGGCGAGTGGCTGGCTGCAGACCAACAGTTCGCGGCTAGCGGTGACTGCCAGTGCCTAGTGCATTCTGACAGGTCGTTGCAATGGCTGGCGGTGGCTGCATGCTGACAGATCGCGGAAATGGCTGGTGATGGCTGCAGACCAGCGGCTGCGACAGCTTTTGACAGAGCCTCTGCGACCTTTGCATATCAGCCCGTTCTGAGCCGCCGGGCTATAAAGCGGTGTGGGGACGATCGATGCGAGTCATGACCTTCCCAGGAAACCGTCGTCCGACGGTCGACATTGAACCAGGCGCTGAGCTGTCCAGCCTGGCGAGGCCGGCCGGCGGCGGCGACATTGAACTAGACGCTCAGCCGTCCAGCCGGGCGGGGCCGGCCGGCGGCGCCCCCGGTGAAAGTGCTCCTCGGCAGGCGAGCCTCCACCACCACCCGCCGCCGCCGCCGCCGCCGCCGCCGCCGCAGCCGCCGGCCGCCGCTCTGCCAGCCAGTCGGCGCGGCACAGCAGCCAGCGCCGCACGCCGGCGACGCGTCGACGGCGATAGTGACAGCATCGGCGCGACGAACCGCCACGAACGTGACACCTGCGTGTGTGCTACCTCGCTACCGGATCTGTGAAGGGTATTTGATCGCACGTCGGCGACGCACGCGCCGAGTTTTTGTGTTAAAGCATCAAGGCCTGCCAGTAAGCGGGTGCGCGGCGGCGTGGACGGTTCGGTTTTTAGACCTCAGTGCAGCGTTCGACGCTTTTGCGCCCGCCCGGCGACGTGCTGGCGAGTGGTGTGCCACAAGGTGGTGTTATTGGCACTGTGCAATTCGTGTAGAAAATAGCGATGGAAGGAGTTGTGGCTAGTTTTGCGGTGGGGACGGAGGCGCGGTTGCCAGGCGGGACGCTGCTATCCGTGGACGAGGGTGCTAACGACCCCAGCTGTGTGCATGTCTGCGATGCAGGTACCTGCATGATGCACGGTGAGTACAATCCGGGAGCTACCCTGGGGCCGCACTGCTCGGCGGTGGGCGTATTGCACGACAGTTGTTTACGTTCCAGTTGTGAAGTAACTAGCCTTGCACCTACCTTCAGGCAATTATTTTGTATTTATATGTTCCATCGCCGATAGGATTGTGTTGTGTGACATTGCTTTTGCCTCAAATGTTTTACTGCTTTATTGTTTAGTCGACTTTTTGGAGCACACGTCTCATTTGCACTTGGTTCGGAGCATTAGCTCCGGACGTTCAGGCATGCTATTGATTTCCGATACTGGGGAAAGACATTAACTTCTCAGCTCATCAGCCATGATTCACCCCTCCAACAATCGCTCGTAGCATTAACTCGTAAAGCGATGTATGCTGCAGCGTTGTCCTATATGACCGGCGCAGCGCGTCACAGTTGGAAAGTCCTGCGTTGAATAGGTGCAGCTCGCGCTAGCTGCGCCGCTGCTGCACCCCCTGCATACCGAAAGGGCAGATGATGCTATCTTAATGTATGTACTCAGTCGCGGGATTTTAACTCATCCGCCTCATGCAAATAACATTTCCTGCAGTTCTACAGTTCGTGCGGAAGAGCACTGTGGAAGCTAAGCCTGTGACTGCATGTCTGCATCATTTATCCAGTGTATATCGATAATCGATTGTCAAGAAGTTCCCTTATGTCCGTTGGACCGGCCTTAATATTTGCATTTCACAAAAGCTTGTACACCTTTAACGTTTGACCAACCCTGTCGTCGTGTCGCGTTTAATGCTGGATGGAATTGTATCATAACAGTGGCCACAGTCACTGCCGCAGTACAGTGGTGCCGCTATACCAGTGGTGAGCTGCGTGTGCAGTGTCTTCGTTTACTGCCTGTTGGAAGCAGGTGTTGTCCCCGCGCTTCTGTGTTGGCTGGGTGATGTAGGAGCAGGTGTTGTCCCCGCGCTTCTGTGTTGGCTGGGTGATGTAGGAGCAGGTGTTGTAGAAGCAGGTATTATCCCCGCGCTTCTGTGTTGGCTGGGTGATGTAGAAACAGGTATTATTCCCGCGCTTCTGTGTTGGCTGTGTGATGCAGGAACAGGTGTTGTATCCTGCTCTTCTGTGTTGGCTGGGTGATGCAGGAGCAGGTGTATCCCGCGCTTCTGTGTTGGCTGTGTGATGCAGGAACAGGTGTTGTATCCTGCGCTTCTGTGTTGGCTGGGTGATGTAGGAGCAGGTGTTGTATCCCGCGCTTCTGTGTTGGCTGGGTGATGTAGGAGCAGGTGTTGTCCCCACGCTTCTGTGTTGGCTGGGTGATATAGGAGCAGGTGTTGTATCCCGCGCTTCTGTGTTGGCTGGGTGATGCAGGAGCAGGTGCGTCTGCGGCTGTCCAGTGTCCACACACCGCACAGCGCATTTGAAGCCGCCTGACGCACAGCTGTCCAGTGTTCCGTGAACACTGGACAGCCGTCGTCGGTCGCTACCGTCATCGTAGTTTCCATCGTGTGTTATAGTCCGTTGTTGTACGCATCTTTCCTTGTAGAAATTATAAATCTTCTCACTTATCTAGTAGGTAGGTACATGCTTGGTTGGTAAGGGAATGAACGTGAATGTATGAACCGCACTGTCCCGTCCCATGTTGTGTCACTGGTTTCCCGAGCTGGGAACAAATTCAAGTATGGGCCTTTCCGGGACAATGGACAAAGGGCCATTCTCTCAAGAGAAACTTCGGTGTGATGCTAGCTGAGCTCTTATCTTTCTCATTATCTTCTCATTATGGCTCTGTCTGCCCCGAGTAAGGTATTATGATACATGTAGTATATCTCCTTGGAGTATAACTGTGCGTTGCGACTTGTGCTCTGCCTTTTGTCAGCCTGACCAGTGACCATCCGGTCAGTAAGTGACCGTTTAAAGGGAATATAGCACCTTTAACATTAGTTTTTAACTGAGATAGCCAGATTGTCGGGTGTGCTCAGAAACCCCG
>JARBER010091275.1:0-11500 GCA_030265075.1 Balanus glandula
GATAATCTTCCCAATCCGTCCGAACACATTAAATAATACTCTAACATATTGTCTGTCTGGGTAAAAGTATGCAGACGTTACAACCTAAGCGATGGTCATGCCACTCCTTCCTATGTTATTTTTGAAACGATAAGTGAACTTCGGCAGAAACAATAAGTGAACCTACAATTGATAAAAAGAAGTATGGGTGTGACAGTGATTGTAAAACCTAATATAATGAATACTCGTAACAGTCTTGCCAATTGCTTCCTCATTTTAAACTTCATGTAACATATAATTTGATGTAACGTGCATAAAGACGCAAACCGTAAAGAGATTCTCGCAGATCGACAGTTTAGTTTTCTTACCTCAATATCTTTACCATTATTTATACTTATCTCACAATCGACTACACTCAAGCCAGCTAGTTGTATTCCGTGCAGCTGTTTGTTCATCTGTCGGCTTATACGTCTGTGGCCAGTTCGCAGTGTTTTCTTTGAACCCCTGCCAATCCTTGCCTACGACGAGTAGATGGGTAAAATTTTGACACGATCTAGAAAACGCTTAACGTTAAACTGTCAAAACTAGGGGCTCTTGAGTGCATACTGAGCGCGTGGCAAGAGTTTAAAAGCGTTATTTGAACGCCGGAAAATAGATGGTGTTCCATTGAACAAAAAATATGCAGTAAGTGCACGTGCAATTCGTTGAATATCACACACAACACTTTTAAACACTTCAGGCACCTGACCAAAACGCGTCACATCCGTCATATGTGTCACAAGTTGTACTTGTGCTATGTATGCCTTATGGCCGGTACTCACAAACATTCACCAATATGGCATATGGTGACAAGTCAGGAGAAATGAGGAGGAATAATAATTCCGGGAAAATGTTGTTCAGCAGTGGATTTAGCAACTGAATGGCATTCAGCTCTGGCGATCCGGTAACTAAGGAGATTTCGTTGATCACCTCAATTCACTGTAATTCATGATCAATCGCATAAGCAAGACTTACAAATATTACAAATCGATGTAAATGCGTGCACAAACACTGTTAATTCATAAAGAAATGTGCTAGTCTCAAAATTAACTTCTGATTGACATAGTAAGGCATACATGGTATGGAGCAGACGTAGCGATGCGTTGCATTTTTTCCCATGACTGAGTGGTACACAATAGGTACACTTCGCTGTTTGCTGAAAAGGCAAAGGAGTACTTATGGCCGGTACCCAAATAGATTTAACAATATATTTTGGTCGAAGTTGTTCCACTTAAAGTGGAGTCATCCGTAAAAAAACAAGACGGCTGACCGTTTTAGTCCCGAAAGGAAGATCGGGTTAACTGTAAAATTGTACCTAATACATGTTAAGTCCAATCGGTCAACTTGCATCTCCGAGCCTCTCCGGTACCGATCTGTTCGAATTCATGTTCATTCGATCAGGTATAATCGAAACCGTTACCGATTTGGATTTCTTATTGATATTAGTATAAAGCAGGTGTGCCAAATTAAGCCAAACCTTTTAGTAAGACTTGGCGGACCAAGCCATATGCTTCATGCCTATGTGACTGATTGCTTATTTTTTGGATTTTTTAATTCGATCCGGCATGGTTAAACAAACGGCGCCGTATTGGATTAAACCGATTACTTCACTCTAAGTGGACCAAATTGTACCGAAGCCGCAAAATAACGATGCGGTAACTCCATGCTCCAAACTATGGGATAATATGCTATGGGATAATATGGGATAAATTGTTAACCATTCCATCCGGCGTGGTTCAAAACCAATACGGTGCCATTTTTTACCAAAGCTCCGTAGATCGGTTCTGGCGGCTCCGGTCTAATTTGGTGAACTTTGAGTACAGCAGTCGGTAAAAATCCCAAACCGTGCCAGATCGAATTGTGAATAATTCAAACAGATCGGTCACCTTTGGGCTCAGAACAGGCCGCATCTATTTTTTGCTGTTTTGGTTTAATTTGGTCTACTTTTATTTGAACAATTGGTATAAAATTGAAGACTGTTCCGATTCAGAACATTCACATTTGAATGGTGAAGAAATCAAATAGATTGGTCCCGCAGTTTTGTCACTTTATGGGGCTAAACGTTTATCTTAACATTTTTCGACCCTTCTACAAGGCCATCACTCAAATAGAATAAGCAATTACTAACAGATGAACTACATGCAAATGCAAACAACATTTTTTTACAATAGACATGCATTTAACATTCCTGCATGGAAGAGCAAATTAAGTGTTCCAATAAAGTAAAAAAGATGGTGATGGATAGCACATTGTCATGAGACCATCATATAAAGAACACCACTGCTCGCTGCTTTTGAATTTTGATTGAATTCAGCCATGTGAAACATGTTTTGCCCGCTGAAGTGTTGCCGTGCATTGTTGATTGTCCTATGCTATCAAATTTGAGAAACTGTGTACAAGTGTATGACAGTGCCAGTGAGACGTCTCTTAACAACATCTGAAGGATGTTGGATTTTGCCGCACGAGTAATATCAGGACGCAGAAAATATGAAGACATCTGTAGCCGTTTTCATAAAGCTATTTTCACAACGGTTGTAGGGTGTAGGTTGTACATTCGATTTTTCAACTGTATTTTAGTGAGTGATACGTGAGTCCTACAGTCGGTGTACGGTGTGATACGTGCGTGCTACAGCCGGTGTACGGTGTGATACGTGCGTCCTATAGGTTCACCAAGATTCACTTTGGGGTTCCAGAAGACGGTAAAACTAAAAGCAAGTTATAACGAACGCGCCGACAATTGTATTGAAATGCATATAGAAACTTCACTTGTTGATGTTAACAGCTCACCAAAATGTCAATACCATGGTATTAATTGTGGGGCTCAGAAAGTTTCCATTCAACCTTGAATGTCTTTTGAAATGTTGCACCGTATCAATGTAAAATCAACTTACAGAAGCTCAGACTCTCACGAAAAGCTTACTTACAAACAACATAAGTTCAAAATGATGTCCGAATTATCTTGGGAGCGTAATCCGTACTGCAGATAACGTGTTAGGCTAGACAAAAATGGATTTGACGTAGACAAAAATACTTGAGCAGCTTCTCTTCAGTGTTTTGCCGAAAGCACAAAGCTGCCGAATGGCTTGCGTGATAATGCTGGCGCTTGCTCCAACTTCATTGTAACCGAATTTCCTTATAATTCGATTTAACGCCGAACTGTTTTCATTCTCCTCAAGTTATCAGCTATATCGATTGCTATCCATCAATAGTTCCGAATCATTTAAATCCTACTGTAGTTATTTGCATAGTTCAATTTGTATAAATTTAGCTGAGTTTAATTTAATTTAATTCAATTTCATTTAATTTTATTTATGAATATAATTTTGCATGCAGTTTAATGTATCAATTGCAAATGTTACATAGTTTTATTAATCAATTGATAATTTTTGTATTGTCATATCTGCTCCTGTCCGTGAAAATGTTTGCCTCGTGCATAGATAATAGTAGACCTGGATTTGACACAAAAAATCACGCCACTGTAGTTAAGGACCGAATTTGTATTGCTGTAATGCTATTGAGAGTTTTGCGGACGTAAATTAAGCCGCCCCAAATTGGTGTTACAGTGTTAAAATATCGTTTGTTTCCAACTTTTATAGGAACAAAAACGAATACATTTTTGGTAGGTAAGGTCAGAATTAATTCCGCTTTTCAGCTATATAATTTTGTAGCGCTTTGCAATCTTCGGTGATGACGGTATGGCAGTGCAAGCATAACAAGATTATAAAATGTACAGTATTTATATCGCCGTTGTATTATAGCACCGAAATATTAATATAAAACGTTTTATTTTACATGTATCATAGATACATTTAATTTCTCTTCGAAAATATGTTTGTTTTATTTGTTCAGGTACCATGGTTCGAAGCAGTAATTTGAATCGTAAAAGACGTCATAAAACCATGACTTTGCACTATCTCGAAAAATAAATGTCCCATCGTGTTCAAACTAATCATACATTTCGTTCGGGCTCGCTCGTTCATCGCCAACTACAGCGGCGTATTAATGGTTTTTAGTGTTGTGTATATTTGCTTGTGTTTCGTTTGTCATGTTCTCTGGCTTTGCCTATAAGTGGGTCGATGGAACTTTTGGTGATCAACATATAAATAAATAAATGATCCGCCACTATGCATCATGTGAATATTTTTTTTTGCTTGTTTCCATTTAACAATCAACTGCGACTCTAGTTCTTGATCAACTTCCTTTAAAATCATGTATCTATCTCAATACTTTTGGTTTTCGTTTTGCCACCCAAATGTCTGTCAGTCTGTTTATTTTCTTATTTTACCATTAAGCGATTAATATTTGTTCCTTGTGTCATATACAGTATAAAGTCTATTTATACATACACACAATATATATTCTATAGATACTAAGTAAGCATCGCTCACTTTACTCAGTGAATATTTTTCCATACGTCATGCAAAACATCTTAAGGCTTTTGACATCAGAGCTAATGCTTTTCCGTTTCCCAATTGCCTTTATAGGGCGAGGACTCAGACAATCTTCATTGGATGAACTTTACGTTCCAGTGATCAGTCCTGGTGACGGTGTAACATGCTGTCCAAAACATCTCGTGTGTGGACCAGTGGAGCTGTCATTTTTCCCGACAACCAGAAACTTCGATGGAGCAAAGAGCGGCTACTGAACCCTCATGATAATCAGCTGATAAGCGGCCGTCTGCATAAGATAGGCAGACAGGATGGTCACTACATAATCTCCGTAATCAGATCTGTCGCCACACAGCACACGACGGCGGCGGACGGCGCGAGAGACCTGGCGTCTGCACGCCTCATGCTGGAAATATTAAGCACCGAACTGCGACTGAGCTCGATACCATCTAAATTGGGATAAGGTCGGCACCACCGGCTGGCGGGGGGATTTGCGCCGCGTCCAGACACGCCGAGCAGGGCGCGTCCTTCAAAAGAGGCTGAGACGGGCGGAGCAAGTCCGGCCGGATTGCACCTGTCCAGACCCGGTCTGTTGACAGACACTGCAGACAGCCCGACGAAGCCCGGCCAGGCTGCGCCACCTCCGACCCAGGCCCGATGGACAGGCGTCCATCGACCCCAGGCGGTCGGCCCAGACGACGCAGACGGCCGCTGTGCTGCAGACTGCAGAAGGCCGCGCCTGGCGACCTTCCTCTGTTGATCTGTACCGGCCCACACCAGGCGGCGGACGGCTGCCGTTCTGAGGAACCTCCTAAAGCTGGACATCCCCAGTCGGATGCCAGCGACGTTAATTAAAATGTTAATCCTCTGGCCAGTCGGGAGATGTATTTTTATTGACGTTTATGAAGAAATTGTCACAAAAAGTGTATCCGTTACTCGACCTACTCCAAGAATTTCCATTGCTGAGCTCCTTGTGCACATGGACAGGACAAAAATGTGATTATTTGAGACAGAATGCCTTGCATGAGCCGGAAGTTTACCAAAGATCTTCAATCTTCATGCTACCTTTTGTCCACCGAGTGGACTATCATCATGTCACGTGCTAATGAGACAGATTGGAATTAGTCATGCTCGCATTAAAGCACGAGGATTTGCCACTGAGGCATCTCCTGCGACGCAATATTCTGCGCATTTGGGCAGACCTGAAACATATTGTATCCTGAGCCAATTTGTCTATTTTGTTGTTTATAATGATTGACTCCGGTTACATGAGCAGCTCATAGAACGAATAAAATCGATAAGTGAAATAACTGGAAGTTTCGACTCATGTAAACGGGCCTGACGGAAGTTTCGATTCATGTAAGAGGGTGCTAAATTCGTTCTAAACGGATTTTCTTTTCAGCTTCTCATTTAATCGGGGTCAGAGTCAAAATTCTCAACTCCGAAATCAGTAGCTTGTATAGTTCAACTTGTGCAGTTGGCTGCCTACAGTTTAACAAAATCATCTGCATTTCGGATAATTGTTCAAGAACTTACCTACATATGGGTGCAGTATACTATACATCAATACTATAATATTCAGTTGATGCAAGGAATACCTATTTTACTCTATTAACCAAACTTTTGAACGTATTAATGAGCTAAAAATGATTATGTATACCCGACGTCGCGTTTATTTCTTAGTCATGGGCAACACAGAACATATACATTTTTGGCGATACAAAAATTCAACAATTGATCAAAAATAGGTATATAGCACAGTATTTCTCAAACATCTCAAACATAAATATTTTCAAAACTTTAGTTCATAGATAGGCCTTCTTCACCCTAATTCCATAATTTTGTCATATTAATAATCTCAAAACTGTCTTAGTAGGTATACACCAATTACAGCACTGGTTTCAAAATAAAATGAACTAATTTGAAGGACTCCCAAAACCTTCGAG
Source organism: Balanus glandula (assembly GCA_030265075.1). NCBI lineage: Eukaryota > Metazoa > Arthropoda > Thecostraca > Balanomorpha > Balanidae > Balanus > Balanus glandula. Next base: position 6,353 of record JARBER010091275.1, read on the forward strand.
GAGATCTCTGCAGAATATGAAATGCAAATCTTGATCCAGATTCAGACTAGATCAAATATAATGGAATCCAACGACCTCCAAGCAGCACGTGAGATCTGAGACCGTTAGTTGGCGTGCCGGCAGCTTTCCCCATCATCTTCAGTTCCGAAAACCTGGCTCCTCTCGCTGCTATCCCGGGGCTGCGCCGTTAGTCGTCCCGGACGGGCCCCCTGGGCAACCCCAGCTCACAGCAGCTGTGACCCTTCCATCCTCCGACGGGGCCAGCAGGCAGCCTGATTAGTGGAAAACCCGAAGAATTTTCTCGGTGGGCATGAGGTCCAGGGAAATTTGACTTTTACCCACATCGCCGATGGACAAGCTGTGTCTACATGTGTTCGCTGCCATTGTGGCGGACAGCCGAGCAGGCGCTACCGGCAGCGGCGGCACGTCACAAAAGGGAACGGCCGCTCCACCGTGTGGACAATGCGAGGACGTGAAGTCCGTCAGTCAGCTCGGGTTACATAGCACGTGAAGCGGTTCCCCGAGTCGCCGCCATCGTCTTCCACGGAGGCGACTTTTTGTCACATCAGCGTAAAGCCCAACACAAAACCGTGTTCTACATCTGCGTCCATGGTATGTGAAGTCAAAAATGGGCCCATGTATCGGCATTATATTTTTGCGTACTACGAAGACGACTCTCTGATACAGAAGTGACGTTATACATGTACCGCTGCTCTGGAGACCACGCAACACCGGTCGTCAGTCCAAATGGAGTGGGAAAGTCGCTGGAGTGGTATTGCCGTGACGATTCGGCAGCGCCGCATTCCAATCATCGCATGACATGACGACAGCGAAAACCATGCGTGGAAACCGATCAGACCAAGGTCTCGGCGACTTTGCCGCTATATTTAGCACGTCATGTCCTAACGGAGTTGCTGCTGGCTGTTCAGAGGAAGCCTGCCGCTGTTCACAGAGCGAGTTGTACAGACCAGGCCGCGGACACGGTAGCCGCCGGACGGGCAGCCTGACTGTTAGTTTGGCGCTCTTCATCGGTGGGCCGTCCATCAACACAATACACAATTTAAGTCTAAATGTTTTGACTGAATGTTTTTTTCCGAAGTCAGAGGCTGAGAAGAGTTTGTCACGCAGAATCTGACCTAGCCATCCGATCATGCAGCTCCTGTTGGCCGGCAGAATTTGGAGTCGAAAGTTGTCCGTGCCCGACTACATGGACACCGTCCACCCGGCTCACTGACATCACCTGACCTTGAGTGCGACCTCTGCCACCGACCGCAGGCCATCCCAGTCAGGAGCGAATAGCGTGCGACGAAGCGACGAAGCGACGAAGCGACTCAAACCTGATCTACCTCAACCTGAGCTACCGGAGCGACCATGACGTCATTACTGAGGTCACCTGAGTCTCCAGGTTACCTGAGGTATGATGTTAATACGTTTTGGTTACCAAGGGCTAATGTATACACAAGATCTATATTGTACTTAACTGGCTATGGCTATGCAATAATAGCAACCGGGCAAGCAGGTAGGTTCTATGGATTTCTTACATTATCCAATATATTAGTACAGTAATATATTCTGATCATGGGACATAATTTTGTCATGCAAGAAACAATACAACAATTAACAGTATGCACACAAGTTATAAGTTGCTAACACCGTAAAACAACGAAATGCATGTAAATGTATTTGAAGTACCTAGCAAATAACGATATGTCTGGTGAGGTTTTTTAAAGCCTTTACGATCCTGTGAAGGCAGTCTAATTGCCTTCAAGGGTGAGCGGCCCACCCTCAGACCAACGCAACAACCACACCCTACCATAATACTAAGAAAAATAAAGATCAAGTCGCGTCACTCACTCAAGAAAGAGATAGCAAAATATAAAACATTACAAGAATCGCACGTGCGCACGCACGCACGCACGCATGCATCTTTTGGATCTCTGTTCAACATCGGTGACAGGTGCTTTAAACTGAGTCATAAATAAACGTTAAAAAAAATTGGAACATTTTTATTTCAACTTGCGAACTGTGATGCCAAAGCCTTTAATATGCAGCAAATTAAGTGAGCTGCTTGAAATACGTACATACATTTATATGTCCTGTTAGTTGTTTTTAGAAACAGCTTCATTGATAATCTTGCATTTCTGGTTAAGTACATGCATGTTAAATCCTTACATTGGAAAACCGCAAAGCAGCACACATTAACTGAGGGTACTTAAAATTCACTTGCATAAATTTATCTTAAAACGCTTCACAGTAGCTGGACTTAATCCAGCTAAACTAGGTTCGTTCTCCTGAGCTAAGAAAGGGAGTTAAAAATAAGTGTTTTGTTTAAAGGTATACCTCTCCCACTGAAGAACACTAGTGAATGTCTGCGACCAGAAGCTTAAATATTACAAAGGGGCAGGACGTGGTGTACGTTGCTTTAATGCGCTTGCTCTGCGGTAGATGATCCATCAGCCAAACTTCGATGGAATAAACACCATCACAAGAGTGGACTCATGGCAGGCATACAATCTTCTTGAAACATAACGCATGTATCAAAGTACATATCGCGTTGGTCGCCTTATCCAGATTCGTATGTCAAGCAACATTACTGCCCCAGACGGCTATCATGCCACACCTACAGACATTATTTGCAGGCGACGGACCCTTCAGACCAGTTGCATTTTCAGTGGACCGGCAGGCACTTCCCGCTGCCGGCTCTGACCAAGCAAGCTCTACTGGCAAGCGTACAGCTCGTACTGTTCAATGTCCACTTCAGCTTCTGTCGCGGAGAAAGCCACTCATTTCGTTCAGTGAGGACCACCGACCATGAATCAGCTGAATATGTTCGGGAACAAACAGCATACAGAACAAAGATAACACGCCATTGAGGCAGATATGGCGAAAAATTCGCCACGCCGGGCGAAAAGAGGTTGCAATTTTTAGCTCCTGCTGTGTCAATGTACTGACGCGCAAGATAATAAGCATCATTCCATCGTACATGTCCGACATTGCGGTTTTAAAGGATATGCGTTTTATTCGTATCAATGCAAACTAAATGATATCTGATAGTCACCTAACTTATCACACACTTGCCAATGATTACCCTGAAAGTCCTACCACATCAATACAAATGGACTGTGAAAACAGCTAGTACATATTTTAACCCAGCATGCTAATTAACCCGCGCCGTGCCGGTGCTCGGCGCCACCTTCCTCGTGCCGGGGGGTGTTTAGACCTCCCCCCTAGTAACTCAGTCTCTATAGCACATAGACTAAAACCAAAAACCCCCCGGCACGGCGTGGGTTAAGAGAATGTAGGTATTGGTTTTTGGTTCCACCACCAAGGGCGTTCAATTCTGTCACTGTCAAACGGTTTAAAGACAGTGCCCTGGATTAAGCAGATAACATTTTAAACAAGTGCCGTCTTATATGTGAAGTGTATTTTTTTTTCCGGAGAGTGGGATTCCCTAACAGTACGTATTGAGCTTATAGCGAGATATGTGGATAACATGAACAATTTAAAACATGCGAAAATGACACCAAATTAGCTGTGTTGTATGTACCTAAAGAATGTTAGGAATTGACTGAAAATGAATAAATTTTAGCTGGTTTTGTAATTTTCTCACGATTTAATCCTGCCAAATAAAACAAACACAATGCTGCTCGAATGTTTTCGACGAGGCAACATAGTTTTTCGTCGGTTCGGAAAATCTGAAATATGCAGGCGATACAAATCTGGAATATCCACTGATCTTAGCTGGTCACTGTGACTGCAGCGTGTGGTTCAACCGCATGCTCATTCATATTTATATTTAGATACGTGTTCTAGAAGTGGCTAGTGCAACCGATTTCAAACGTAAGCGAGTTTCCAAAGCGTTCACGACTGTCGCCGATTTCTATCGTAACTCATGTCGCAGCCAGAAAAGGCATGTTGCACATAGTGTTTCAGCATGTTGATGCCAGCTTAGGAGTGGTATCGGCCCAGATCAGCAGGTTCAGGCTTATAAAGCATTCCTGTGGTTCCCACAATGCGCCCGTCGTACACTGACACTTCACCCGTTCTGAAGAGTGCATTATAGGTATATGTCCGTGATGTTGCGACTTAGGTATTCAGTGACTTGTTCAGCGATGACCTTGATTTCTATAAAAGTTAATTATTGTGATCAATCGGATCACGAAGAGCACGAATCAGGTGTTCATTTGTTTACTATAACATGTCGCATTTAAGGTCACATCAAGGTCGAGGGATGGGGGACAGAAAAGGTGTCAGAAATTACCACGCGATTTTCCTTTTAACCTAAAGGTAGCTCATAGCAAGGTCTAGCAGCACATCGAATGTGAGGCTTCTATAATGCAAGAGACATCTTAATGATCTTAACATAAGAGCTTTCTAAGGTTACTTCACCCTGCCGCTGCTGCATGAGAGAGGACTATGCAAGGAGAAGTTACTCGTCACTGGCGTCGGACGCATCGCAAAACAAACGATTTGACACCGGAGGACAATCTGGCGGACAACAATATGTGAACGATATCTCTGAAACGGAGGCATATGTTAAAAATAAAGACCAGCGTAGGCAAGGCGTTGCAATTGATACAGGAACATCCATCCACATCTCCAAAGTATCAACAATGGGATCGCAGTGATCGAACGCGACGGTCTTGTCATCGATAGGCGCCAGCAGGAAGTATCTTTTTTCCTCGGCGGAGAAGATAAGTTCCTGGTGATCCCGGATACATTCGATAAGCGAAATAAGCGGAAGTTTTGACCCAGGTAAGCCGGAGATTAATCAATTGAAAACGGATACAAGCCACAGGTGGTTGAGCAAGATGGGTCGACAAGACAGTTTTGAAGTAGGTATTTGCTGATTTGCTGGCGGAAGGTGTGATTTGAACACACCATAGAGCTCAGCCATTGACATGGTGAAATTTCCCAAAATCCGGTGACATGAAAATTATTGCGGTATTTATGGATAATTATTCCTGTTCTCTGCCTCTGGTTGCCAGATAGCGATGGGTAGTGGGACAAAGGGTGCTCAGTGGTAAATGCTGGTGGGACAAAGGCGCCTTCAGGCATCGATAGAGTGGGGTAGCAGCGTTCTCCTAGGGGTAAATGTTTGTTGGACAGAGGCGTCTTTAGGAAGCGATCAAAGGGCAAAAACATTTT
>JARBER010091496.1:0-11499 GCA_030265075.1 Balanus glandula
GGTCAGCAGAGGTCAACAGAGGTCAGCAGACGACAGGACAGGTCAGCAGAGGTCAGCAGAGGTCAGCAGACGACAGGGCAGGCCAGCAGAGGTCAGCAGGGGTCAACAGACGACAGGACAGGTCAGCAGAGGTCAGCAGAGGTCAACAGAGGTCAGTAGACGACAGGACAGGTCAGCAGAGGTCAACAGAGGTCAGCAGACGACAGGACAGGTCAGCAGAGGTCAGCAGAGGTCAGCAGAGGTCAACAGACGACATGACAGGTCAGCAGAGGTCAGCAGAGATCAGCAGAGATCAGCAGAGGTCAGCAGAGGTCAACAGAGGTCAGCAGACGACAGGACAGGTCATCAGAGGTCAGCAGAGGTCAGCAGACGACAGGACAGGTCAGCAGAGGTCAACAGAGGTCACCAGAGGTCAGCAGAGGTCAGCAGACGACAGGACAAGTCAGCAGAGGTCAGCAGAGGTCAGCAGAGGTCAGCAGACGACAGGACGGGACGCCGCTGACGGGTCAGCAGAGGTTAGTCGCTGACAGGACTGAACGAATGAGGATGCAATGGGTACAGTAGAGAGGGACGAGAGCCAGAGACAGGACATACCAGTACCACCAGGCGTACCAAATCAACCTAGCCGACAGATGTCGCCCCACCGGAGCCAAGCGAGAAGCCTAGTTCCGTTCCCCGCCCAAAACAAACAACTGATCCTCTCTCTACAAACAATTATCCCACTGTCCGCAAAAACCTCCCGACGATTCCACATTTTACGCCGGCACCTATAATAATATCGTAAATGGGACACCAGCCTCTGTCACAGCACTACCGACTCTAAACCCCGACTCGACACCCCGACTCCAAACCCCGACTCGAAACCCCGACTCCAAACCACGACTCGACTCGGCGACTGAGAGACTCGCCACCGTGCATTGACACCCTGACTCGACGCGGCATGTTTGCTCGATAGCAGGCCACCGTCCGGGCCACCCAATCAATGCGGTAGACTACCGGGGGGGGGGAGGGGGGGCAGCCTGCACACTGCGCAGTTCAGCAGGGGGCCCTCCGCTGCAAAACGCACCCCGACCGTGCAGCGCGACTCAGCCACATTGATTTCACACGGCCCAACGAAAACACTGCGCAATTGTTGAGTTCATGACTATTGTCATGTGTCCCTTGCCTACAGAGTCACAGACACGCTGGTGGTACCAATATATTAAGTTGCATGGTGGAAAACTTTGAAATAACTGGCTGGGGATAATAACGAAATGCATTATGCACGTTTTAATCTTCTTTCATTTTATTCAAACTGATTTGTAATTACCTCGAGGTTCAAATATAAGGACAAAAGCCAAACATTTGATGCTCAATGACACAACGTTTGACCGCACATGTACTGGCCTTGTCTCTCCGTCCTCACTCCTCCTCTCACCTGTCACCGCTCGTCCTCCTCCCCTCTCACCGCTCGTCCTCCTCCTCCTCTCACCTATCACCGCACGTCCTCCTCCTCTCACCCGTCACCGCTCGTCCTCCCCCTCTCACCTGTCACCGCGCGTCCTCCTCCCCCTCTCACCGCTCGTCCTCATCTCACCGCACGTCCTCCTCCCCCTCTCACCTGTCGCCGCGCGTCCTCCCCTCTCACCTGTCACCGCTCGTCCTCCTCTCACCTGTCACCGCTTGTCCTCCCCTCTCACCGCGCGTCCTCCTCCCCCTATCACCTGTCACCGCTCGTCCTCCTCCTCCTCTCACCGCTCGTCCTCCTCCCCTCTCACCGCTCGTCCTCCCCTCTCACCGCTCGTCCTCCTCCCCCTCTCACCTGTCGCCGCGCGTCCTCCTCCTCCTCTCGCCGCTCGTCCTCCTCCCCCTCTCACCTCTCACCGCTCGTCCTCCCCTCTCCCCTCTCACCGCTCGTCCTCCTCCTCTCACCGTTCGTCCTCCCCTCTCACCTGTCGCCGCTCGTCCTCTCACCTATCACCGCTCGTCCTCCTCCCCCTCTCACCTGTCACCGCTCGTCCTCCTCTCACCGCGCGTCCTCCTCCCCTCTCACCGCTCGTCCTCCTCCCCCTCTCACCTGTCGCCGCGCGTCACACTCTTGAACGGCTCGCGCGTGGCTCCGTAGTTGACCAGCCGGAAGTTCTCGGCGTCCGTGGCGGCCACGTACAGGCCGTTATGCTCCAGCTCGGTGGTCGGGTCCCGCACCGGCTGACCCCGCAGATTGTACAGTCTGACGGAAGGCGCAGAACGGGAGAACAGTTGTATGCTTAAAATACAGTCCAACAGAGAGCAGGACAGTTGAACAGAGCGGCACGACACGAGAATAACAAGGTTAAGCGAATACTTGGTCGAACCACGGAAAGACCTGCAGGGACAGAAACAGCTGAGAGCGAGTTTATTATTCAGACATCGTGGGAAGGTATATGGCAGCTATCGAGAACGAGCAGAGGTAAGTTTAATACGGCATCACTCCACAATTACATATGCACGTTTTTATTGGAATTGATTTTTACGAAAATTAAAACCAGCTAACTATGGTTGAGTCCAAGTGTACATATATTATAGTGGCACTTCAGCTGATAAGGACTATTGACGAAGCGATTTACTGTAAGTACTAGGTGCTGCAGTGCAGTGGGCTAATGACGTCATACTGCGTTGCTCGGAAACCAAAACAACAAAACATAATACTGATCTCAAACCCGATAAGACCAAACTGAATGATGCAATGCAGGCAAGACGCATTTATTCCAATTTTTCATAGAAGCCCTTGGCATAATCGATTCGCCTTAGAGCTGCGGACGGCGTGGTTGCAGTCCCGCAGGAATAGCCTGAGCTGTTTCTATAAATCGCATTTTGCTTGGTGATTCTTAAGTCATCAACTGCTGTCTTATTGCGAACGGGCTCCATGTATGTGTGTAGTTCCCTAGTTTGTATGCAGATGGAGATGAGTCCAGTGTATAAGAGTAGAAAACAAAGTGAAATGAACTACGAAGTCCGAGTGAACCACAACTGTCACAAATGTGACGAACAGTTGAACTTAGGCGTAAGCTCTGAAACTTGTTATTACAATTTACAGTTAACACTACATGCACATGTTACAACACTACATGCACAGTTAACGCTACATGTATAAATACGGTATCTAAAAGCATTGATAGTTGTCTCTCAATGCAACACATAGCACATGCTGCCCTGCATTGAAACTGGAGGGCAGAAAGCAGCTTGCCTGTAGCTAGATTGACCCGCATTGCACCCATGCGCTGCGGCACAGCCTACCACCGCATCTGGAACAGACAACAACGCAGACGCAACGCGAACTGGCGACACGCGCGTCTTTGCGGGACTAGGCTTCACTGCCGAAAACTTTGTTGGAACTCATCTCTCTCAACCTAACCATCACACCACCACACCGTCACATATTATTCGAACTCACATTTCCCGGACCTCTCCTCCACAATACGAGTCGCCACCTACTTGTTGACACTGCGTCCCAGGCGCAGCTTCTCTCCGAGTCGCTCCAGCGTCTGCTGCCAGTGGGTCCGCGCCCGCCGGTCCACACGCAGCGGGACCGCCGCCGAGAAGGCGTCGCCGTTGCGGTACACGTGGATGGTGAGCTCGTCGGCGCCAGCTTCCCGGTAGCGGGACGGCACTGTCTGCAGCCGCCGTCCGCCGCCGCCGCCGGTCGAGCCCACCTGCTACAGACACACCACAGAGCGCGGTTCACGTGGTCAGCTGCTCGTCCGAACCAGCCTCCCGGTAGCGGGACGACACGGCGTGATGCCCCCACCGGTCACTCCGCGAAACCTTTTCCAGACATCTAATCAACACCTCTAGGAAAGGCCAAGTTTTTTAACCCGGCAATTACGCCACGCCCAAGACCCAAATAATCATATTTTTTAAGGTTAGGTTGGGTTATGCTATGTTTTTGCGAGGTGGAGAGTAGATATCTGGACAAAGTACGCGGCCATTATCACCTGTTGTACACCGTACAGTTTCCCCCAAAAGTTATGTACATAGTCTCCCTCATCAATAGCCTGCTAATCGGTACTGAACACAGCGGAATTCAAAGCAACTAGTTTGAGCTCACCTGCAATATCGGGGTTGAGCTCAGTACGATTTTTTAAATTCCGCTGCACGCGACACCGATTAGACCGTAAGTTCAGAACTTTTTCCGAACGGGACTTTTTAAGGAGATTGTAAGTACGTACGCACACCCACGTCACACACCCACCGAAGAGGTCACGAAGAGGCGGGCAGGGGTAAACTGATAGGGACTTCGAGGGAGGCACTGAAACTGGCACAAGCATAATAAGAATGATGCTTATAGGGGAAGCAGAAATAGTACATGCACACTGCACAGGCATGCTGGAAGAGCAATTAGCTATAACGGGATGTCATTCACGAATCGTGTTTTATGCATGAAAAGGTCAACTCACTTAAGCATCATGTACTTGTACATTGAAAGACATAAGCATTTGCAACCATTACCAAAGATAAATTGCTGTCTTAACGTCACTCACCAGCACATACCCATGTAATAAGGCAACGCTAATAATTCCATCAACTCAACAATGACCATGAATGAGCACACTGAAGATCAGTAATGTCCACAAACCCTAACGAGCAATCGACACAATACGTGTCCGGAGAGCTGAAGCCATCAATCCATCCTGCTCTCCCGACACCTCCTCCGCACGCGACCTTAGTAACCTCCGGTTGTCACAGACGCCGTCCATCATAGCCCGTCAGCGGGGCGGGGCTTTTGATGGCCTCGCCTCTATCTCTGGCCTCCGCCCGCGGGCAGTCCCTAATGCGCGGTGGTCACGGCGCGATCGAGCCCAGTCGGATGGCCGTACAATGGCGAGGCTGGTCCGGCCGGTGACGGCTGTCTGCCCTGATGCCCGGGCTCGCACTCCGGCCAAGACAATCGATAGGCAAAGAAAGCCAGGCGAGTCGAACAAGGCCACGCACCACAGCAACCGTTCGCCACGCTACCGAACGCTATAAGAGGCTGCCGTTCACTGTACTCGCGGAATCACCTAACAGCAGAATTCAACATGGAAGCAAGCCTATGGGGAACGCGGTGAACGCGATCATACAATTTATATTACATTTGCGGTAACGTATATGTCCCTCTTTAAAATTAAATGTAAAACTAAATTTAATTCCTTTAGCATTGGAGTTATTGGAGGCTCTTTGCAGAGGGCACTTCGAATCATATGATTTTTGAAAATCAATGGATTTTAGGCGTGAATCAGCTGATTTCCCATTGGCTCCCATCTTACAATGTTGCCTTTTTAGGTGATTACGCGAGTGACGGCCAACTTTAGGTGAATGACTTGTGACTACTGAAATGCGTATACCCACTGGCAATGCCGGATTGTGTCGCATTGTGTATGGTGTTACAAACGCCAACAAGAGTACCTACCTAACTTAAGGTACGAGTCCTGATAAAAAAGCGTCCGGCCATTGGCCACCAAAAATGAGCAAATGTTTACCGAGTTCGGAGTCTTTTGTCCTTCAAAATATGTCCCTTGCCACATTGCACACGTATGCATAATGTATACCTACAGCTCGTCCAGTGTCGCAGTAACTCAGAAAAATACAAATGTGCTAGATTTGACCGCAATTTGCTGATAAGAGCGACGTGACGCAAACATTCCGCAAGGTCATTGTAATGAAAAAGAACGTCTTCGAGCGTTTCACAAACAGTTCGTGTCGTCGGGCTCGACGTCGCCACACGCGCCGGCAATTTCACACGGCGTGCCAGTCGGCTGTTCGACGGAAAACGAGCCAATCAGCGGGCTCCTTCTGCGGTGAGCAGCCAATCAGCGGGCTCCTCGCGTTCGACAGAGAAGGACGACGGAGACGGGGTAAATATAGCAGCGGACAGCGGGGTCATCAACCGCTACCAGTGACTTAGTGAGAGCCACGGACAGAAGAAATTCAGCCGCTAGGCATGCGGACTGACAACTTTCTAACAGACGAATGCGTGACAAGTGAACCCAAGACACAGATGGTCAACACAAAGGTGACCAGAACCTCACACGCCTTTAGCGGTAATCACGTTTCCGCTGCGTTTTTGCGTGTTGGTTAGCCGACACACGGCGGCAGCGGGTTTGTTACACCGGTCACCGCACCGCTCCAGTGCTCCCGCGCTTCTGATGTATACATCAAGATTGCACGCGCTAGCTCGCATCTGTCTATCGATTACGAGTGATCTTATCCACAGGCAGCACTGCACGGCGCCTGTTCAGCCAGCTCAGCTCATCACCGCTTACACCCCCAGTTCTGGCCACGCATACATTACCTACTGATAGACGGCATAGGCCCACACCAAAGCAGTCAGAATAACGGTCCTCAGCAGGACCAGAGTATACAATTAAAATCGTATTGAGAACGTATTTAATTCTCTTTATATCACGGGTGAGCTAAAACTAGTTGCTTTGAATTCCGTTGCATGCAGCACCGATTAGCAGGCTATTAATGGGTGAGACTGTACACAGAGCTTTTGCTAGTGCCTGTACGGTTTATTCCGTCGAGCGGGCTTAGCAGACCTGACGTTCAGCTGACGCACCGCTGGGCCATCGTCCGTCATCCGTGTACCATTAGTAGAGGTGGCAGCTGGTTGGCGCTGCAGATAGTCGGCTTACGTGCGGCGCCACCCACCGGCCGACTGAGCAGGCTGGTCCATTATTCAGTGTCTACCCGACCCACCCTATCCGTCACACGATGTCATAAAACAAGCGAGTGTGTCCGAATATGGGGTACGCTCAGATTCGACGCTTAGTTTTCGACATATTACTCGAAACAGTATGACATTCTAGTTCACATCAATGCATCTCGTTCTTATTCAACAAGAGCTTGGTAGATTAGTTGATCCTTATATCCCTGTAATTTTCACTGACTAATTCGACCCACGCTTACAGCTCCACCGAGACGTTTTCGATAACGAACTTCACAACGGCCTCCATCGGCTCCTTTGGCTGCGCAATAGTCAGGCGTCAGTGGGCCTTCGACGCCATCCGTCATGCAAATACAATGAGTGTCCACATATGTATAGCCGATAGCCAGGAACATACATTGACACCTACCAACACTCAGGCAAACGTACGAATGGCTCGTCGAGTTTGGCAGGTACCCAAGACGTGCTGTGCTGTTAGCACTTACAACTGAATAATAAAATTGCGTGTGCGTCGTGCTAGCCCATCTACCCAATGCAGAGTACGAATGCACTAATAAACGAAGCAAATTCAGCAGCCACCCTCAGGCCTAACCAGCCAAGACTCCGCTCTTGAGGCGAGACGGAACCAGACGGGACGGGCATGGGAATGAGACGGGAATGAGACGGGAATGAGACGGGAATGGGACGGGAATGGGACGGGAATGGGACGGGAATGGGACGGGAATGAGACGGGAATGGGACGGGAATGGGACGGGAATGGGACGGGAATGAGACAGGAATGAGACGGGAATGAGACGGGAATGGGACGGGAATGGGACAGGAATGGGACGGGAATGGGTAGGGAATGGGACAAGAACAGAACGGAAAGAGAACGGGAAGAAAATGGGAGGGACGAAGAGAGAGTGGGAGGACAAAGGGGAAGAGAGCGGGACGGGAAGAAAACGGGACGGGACGGAATGGGATGGGAGACGGTACGACAGACGACAGACGACAGACGACAGACGACAGACGACAGACGACAGACGACAGACGGCAGACGGCAGACGGCAGACGGCAGACGGCAGACGGCAGACGACAGACGACAGACGACAGACAACAGACAACAGACGACAGACGGCAGACGACAGACGGCAGACGGCAGACGACAGACGACAGACGACAGACGGCAGACGGCAGACGGCAGACGGCAGACGGCCGCCTGGACGTTCCCACCATCAGACAGTCCCCCACTCCGTCCTGGCCGCACAGCCAGCGCGGGCAGCACCGTATCGGCCCCACACGATCAATGATGGTAATCAGAGATCGATGTTCCCTTCAGATAACCACTACCGCTACAGTGCAGCATAATCAACGAGTAGAGGTAAGATCTGCTCTCCGGTGTCAGTGTAAACTGTACAATATATCGGTGTCGGTGCTTGTGTTGGCATCGGTGTCGGTGATATCGGTATCGGAATCGGTATCGGTTTAATGTCGTTGTCGACGGGAGTCGGAGTAGGTGTGCGGAACAGTCAGAGCCGGATGCAAGTCGCAGTACCAGTCAGGAGCCGAATATCGGTATATCGGTGTATCGGAGGAGCTCGTATCGATATCGGTTCCTGCGTGCGTGTCGCCAAAATGCCACCTGCACCAGCAGGCTGATGTTAAAGGAAACGACTGGGACTGGGTGGAATAACTCGGAAGATAACTTAATATCAGCCCTGTTTACTCTATGCTCTTCCCTATAAAGGTAATGGCAGTGCCATAGCTGGTAATTGGTAACACCCGATGCCTGTTCACGGCCACTGCAGCAGTTCTGCGTTCGGCGGTCAGCAGTGGTCCGCAGCCCCGCATGGGGTAGCTAAAAGTCGGATGGGCCAAAGGTGTAGCGTCACACGGCTGCGATTCGCTGTGGTTTGGGGAGTTGGGACATATCAACCGCAGTGAACTGCAGGTGGAAGTGGAACGCAATGTAAATTGGAGCATCAGGGTATTCAGTGTTCAAGAGACGCCTGTTGTGCTGACGCATAAGGAAAGGGACGGGGCTAGAGCCTGTGGTTGACCGCCAAACCGCCGCACATAAGGATATCTTGGTGTAATGGGTGGTGGATATGGCCAAATTTGACTTTCACTAAACACGGAATTTATCATCTATTATGATAGTAAAATATCCAATAAGCCTAGAAACATAAGATAAGATTGCGTTTTGAATAGGGCAGGATTCGGCACAGGCGCTTGAACAGAGTACTTCGATTCGTGTTTCGGATGAGACATTTTGCTCTTGATAATGGGTCGAAGTTAATGTCCTATAACTCGTCAGAGAGATGGGTGCAGATGCGGCCGTAGTCCTCCAGTATCGCACCAGTTTTCAATCATGACGGACGCTGCCGACGAAGGATCGGGGGCATGTCATGTTGATGTTATTGTTCTTGGAGTTCTTCTACCGGTTGGGAACCGATCCTAATTATACGGCTTGGGAGCGACCCATGGCGTCGGCCGTCAGGGCCGCTACCATGCTATCGTACCTCAGTTCTTCCAGTCTGGACGTGATTGTGTTCAGCGGACGAAGTCGGACCCATAGAAGAGACGAATTATGCTGTGGTGTCTGCCTCGTCCTACAGATGAGGTGTCTTCCTAAATTTTGCAGCTAAGTGACCTGAGTAAAGATACTGAGCCGACGCAGCCAGTGGCTCGCTCGGGACTAGTTTTAGCGTTAACCGTCGCGGCCTTGTCAGACCAGTAAATGGCAGTGGCGTGCGCCGACCAAAGAACGGTTCCAACTCTGGAGGCTATACAGTGCTGGTTACCTCATTAGTAGGGATCTTCGCGGCTATACAGCGCTGGTTACCTCATTAGTGGGGATCTCCGCGGCTATACTGCCCACAGTTGAACTGTAGGGGAGAGAGGGGAGAACTGGGACGCACGAGAACTGAGACAGGTCTTTTTTCTACGAAGAGCTGGCCGATTATATTAGTTTTTGTTGTGTTATGCATTTTTAAGATTTCTGCACATCGTTAGACAAAATTTCCCGTGTCCGTTGCGGCTTCTTCGTGATATGTGAGTGCTCCTGAAAAAGTATGATTTTAAAAGGTTGGCTAATTACGTTTTCGAAAATTATTTTGCTTTATTGATTGTTTTGTATATAAGTACGAGTATACTGTCACTCTCACAACCTCGAAAGGTCACCGATACCAAACGATTTCTGTTGCTCACATTAGCCTCCAGTTGTTCAGTTAACTACAGGGTTGTTCACTAAAGACTGACACATTTTATTTTGATTTCTCGTGCAAACAAGACCTGAAGGCATGGAGTTTTGAATACCAAACAACGCAGGATTTCATGGAAATTTGTTCACCGCACGTCCTTTGCACACCTCTCCCACTTCCAAGTCGTTACAGGACTTGTTCCAAATGGCGTCCATTTCAGGCAACGCACAGCTCTGCCCGCCGCCGGGGGTCGTCCACCGGTTACCAACACGTGTCGGCGGATAGGGCCCGTAAAACAGCTCCCCTACCCTCTTCACCTTCTTCAGGGTTCGCGATATCAGGTCCCGTAGTCACCCGGTAGCGGTTGTTATTGGTGTTGATGCGGTCGTCCAGGTGGAGGTGGGTTTCGTCCGTAAGTCAGACAGGGCGCAGAAATGTGTTTGATGCCTGCAACTGCTGCAAAAAAACACCTACAGAACGCCACTCGGTCATTCCTATTATTGGGCCTCGGATTCTAGGGTGATGTGGACGCGCAAAAGCTGAGTCCAAATATTACGGAAGACCCAGTGGCGTTCTGCAGGTGATTTTTGCAGCAGTTACAGGCAGTGAACGCAATTCTGCACCATGTATGACAGACTGACGAGGCCCACTTCTACCTGAACGGCACTCATAACAACTGTTACCGGGCGACTACGGCACCTAACAAGAGGCCGCTGCACAGCTGCAAGTGCACGGCGTGGTGCGCTGTCAGCTGTTCGGGCATTATTGGACTCTTCCGTTTCGAGGACCTTTCGAGGACATTTCGAGGACATTTCGAGGACATATCGGTGACCTAAGGTCAGGTCAATTTCGTGACCTCCCCATTATAAGCCAATGGGGAAATATTCAAATGCTTCCTTTTTCAATGATATGCAAGATATAAGTTCAATTATTCCTAGATGGTGTTATTTTAGGATATTTTTGACGATCCGAGTCATTTTTTGTGTGACCCCTATGGGGTCATTTGAGGTTATAAGAGATCACCATCACTTATTTGGCAATAACTAGCGATATAAACTAGACGGAGAAGCGAAACCGACGCCAATGTGTTTGTCTCGTCGAGAGGCGTCTCCCAATATGCAACTTGACCTACTTGGGTCACCACTTGACCTTGACCTGAGGTCACATTTTCAAGTTGACCTTAAAAGGTCAACATGTATACCACTCGACGCGCCTTGCAGAGACAAAGACGATGATGCAAAGTTCATTCCGTTTCCTTTATTAGGTAAAAAGTTATAAGCGGAATACGTTTCTGCAAAAAAGGCATTTTTGACTTTTGTGACATGTGGAGCCTGAACTTTTGACCTGAGGTCAAATTTGAGGACATCCTGCAGACTCTAAATTTTAATATCTATCGATTTGTTTATATGCTTTTTGCTTCTAGTTGGCACAGTTTCCGATCTATATGGGAATTAATAGACCGATGTCATAAAATTGGAAAATTTTACCTTTGATGACCTCTGGTGGTCTCAATTTTGACCTGAGCGATTTAAAAAGTTTCTAAACGAACTTTTCCGAGCTTTCCAACGGTGTCCTTGATTTAGCCTACGTGCTGTACAGACTGAGTTAGAAGGGGGGGGGGGGGTGTTTAAACACCGTTGTTTAAACCCCGGC
>JARBER010091607.1:0-11496 GCA_030265075.1 Balanus glandula
GAAATGTCAAACTTATTCAAACTTATGAATTAATTACCGTGACTTACGAGATTCATAAATCGGGACCAAAGTCAGCATTATGCTACAAAAGTATGTGTCCAGAAAAATATATGCGCACTGGGGCCGCCGGCCGCCGAGAACGGATGGGGTTCGGGACCGGGTAGAGAGGGGGAATGAAGGGGAAGGCTTACCAGACAGATGGGCGGCTAGTCCAGACCACGGTCCAGACTGCTGGGGGCACTCCGTCAGACAGACAGACGGGAGTCAGGACTGCTGAGTGCAGGGGTGCTACACCAGACCGACAGATGACACAGACGAGGCCCAGACCGCAGAGGGCACTATATGATATTGGTGGGCGACGCACCACTGCAGTCCGGCCTGCACAGACGGCTGACTGCCAGGACTGATGGCGTCAGAACAGGGGCGGCGTCCGTCGGACGTGAGAGTAAAGTCACGGCTCCGGGAGCGTTGTCGGCTGGGCTGGCTGTCGGCCATACTGCAGACCCGGCTGTCATCTGTCCGTCATCTCTCTGTCAACTGGCTGTGTCGGGCGGGCGGCCTGTCAGCCGTGCCGTGCGGAGCGGGTCCGGCCGTCCAGGGCCGCGCCGCTCCGCCGCTGCAGCAGTGTCGCGCCCACTCACCTTGGGTGCCGGCAGCGCGCCTCACCAGGCGGCGTTTTTGCCACGCCGCGCATCAAGGCTCTCCGGGCCGCGTGTGTCGGCGAAAAACGGCCCCTATCGCCCGCCGGGCCGCAAGCCTTGGTGCCGCGGCGTGCGAGCCGGCTGCCGGCGTGGGAGCCCGGCAGGAGCGGCTCCGGGAGCCTGGCAGGGGCGACCCCGGACGCCCTCGACGGGACGCTCTGGGTCCAGGCGCCCGCGGCGCTCTCAGCAGTCACAGCCCGGTCATGCTGCGGGCCTCGGGCTGCTGGCCGGGGCTGCTGGCCGGGGCTGCTGGCCGGGGCTGCTGGCCGGGGCTTCTGGCTGGGGCTGTTGGCCGGGGGTGCTGGCCGGGGCTGCTGCCCGGGCGGCGGAGCGCCGGCCACGCGTGGGGTCGGCCACACGGCGGCGTGTTTACGGAGGCCTCTGTCCCGATCTAATTCCGGCCGCCGCGCGTGTGTTTGCGCGTGTAGGCCGGAGTGTCGGGCGTGGGCGCGGGATTCGATGAATAGTGGGCCGGGCGGACCGGGAACGTTCGACTGTAGATAGCAGGTGACGGATGGGAGACGCCAGTGAGTCAGGACGACGAGAAATACGCGGCGAGGGCCGCTCGAACATGATGAATACTAGAACGTGACCGATCCACGTCGCTGGCGACTTCCATCCGTGTCTGACTGCATCGCGACGGAAAAACGCGGCCTTGTTCCGTCCCCCCGCAGGTGGTGTCGGAGACGGTATCTGTGCGTGTTTGTGTGGCTCGAGGTTGTTGTGTTTGTGTGTGCTGCCGCTGTTCCGTCTCATCACTGACAGGTCGCTGTTGTGTTTCCGCTGTTTCAGGGCCGTCACAGACCCTCGCGATGGCAAGCGGGTGGCGCTCAAGAAAATGCCAAACGTCTTCCAGACCCTGGTGTCGGCCAAACGCGTGTTCCGCGAGCTGAAGATGCTCTGCTTCTTCAAGCACGACAACGTGAGTCGGTTTGCAGGCGCAGGGGACGGGCAGCGTCGCGGGCGGTGCTGGTCGGGGGCTGGGGGTGGGTGGGGGTGGGACGGAGGGGCGGGGCGGGGACCATCAGCTGATGGGCGGCCGAGCTGCGGCGGCTGTGAGTCCGAGCTTGGCCGCTGGGCGGCGCCACCAGTCGACCTCGGCTGCCTCCCGCCATAGCCGCGCGTGGCTGAGAGCTGTCCTCGGCGTGTTTGTGTTGTTGCCTGCGGGCGGGGCGGGCGGCTGTGAGGCTGGGGCTGTATGTGCGGGTCAGGCCAGGTCGGCTGAGTACGCCGGTCCGCCTCGCGACCAGCTGCCGCCGCCGCCACCGCCGATGGCCTGGCTGCCACATGTCGGCTCTTTGTCCGTCTGACGGCGGGTCCTTGAACCGCCCACCGCCCGCCCCGCCGCCGCCGCCGCCCGGGCTACAGCTAATGAAGCGCACCACCGCCGCCGCCGCCGCCGCCGCTCGGCCGGCTGAGAGAGCACGCCGTCTGATGCAGAGACTGTCCCGAGCTGTCAGGGGCTGCACGCTCAGCTGCAGCGGAACCCTGTCCGCCAGTGTCCGCTGTTAGATCCCCTGTCAGATGACAGCAGACGGGCGCGCCAGGGCTGGGTCGTGCCGGACGCCATTTTGAAATTGGCGGCATGAACGCGATACGCCGGCGAATTATAATGTAAATGCAAGTAATTCAGTGATCGTGTTTGCCAGGCGGTGGAGGTTTGGTGTGCGGAAGCGCCTTGCATAGCTCATGAATGATGCAGCTTTACGAGTGTCGGCAGTGTTAGGGAGCGGCGGGCGGTGGCGGGCGGTCGGTCGGCGGTCGGCGGGGCGGGGCGGGGCCCGACTGCACCAGTATGCACCGGGCCGGCTCTGTCGCCGAGTTGAAGTCGCACCCATCAGCGGGACACCATGAGTCGGTCGGGGAGGGCGGCGGCGGCCCGGTCCCAGAGTCGGATCGTCCTCCGAGCTGTGACTCAGTGAGACGGTACCGCGGCAGCGCACCCCGCAGAGGTAGCTGGTGCGGCGGTGCGGCGTGATGGAGCCAACGGACCGGCTGCCCGTGACATAGCCAATTCCAGTCGTGATTGGTTGAGCCGATCTCGGGCGTCCTATCAAATCGATAGTTGTGGGGCTCTAAAGCATAAATCGTCATAGTTTTAGCCGAGTTTGCATCGTGTCAATGCCCAGGCATTGACCGTTTGCTCGAAACGCCCGCTGCTCGACGATGTCTCTAGTGACAGGCCGAGAAGCACACGATACGGTCAGGTGGAGGCATTCGTTCTGCGTCACGTGAGCCGTGACGGCCGTGGCTGTATCTGAGGCGACGCGCCTGAGTTCCCGCCGCGGGCGCTGCCGGCACCAGACATACTGCAGTACTGCACCCTCCTGACACACGGGCCGATTGTCGTAATCCGGCCGTATTGAATCCCGTCGCCCCGGGGTATTTTTAGCCGAGTCTATCGTAACCCGCCGCCGTAACTCGCTAACGGCGGCCCGGCAAATGGCACGCTACGAGGAAAGCTGATTACGAAAAGAATTGAGGGGAGGGGAGAGGCGAGGAGGATTTCGACGGTGTTTCTTAACTTTGTGTGGCTGCTGGTGTGGATGAGGCAATTGGGTGGGGTTTTAGGTGGAGATAATCCGTGTTAAGTTGTGAATTGAATGTTGTGCAATTGTGTTGACACTGCATATGTTTCACGGGTTGTAATTGTCAAGTAAGACATGACCATGGATCAAGTATGGTTTGAACTTTATTGGAGAAAGTCATGCAAAGAACCATTCAACTCGAATATCTGCACCTATAACCAGTTATTACTACAAAACTAGCGAACATTAAGAATTGTGAGATACAATTACAAAAAAAAAAAAACGGTCGAGTCTTGTGCAATTTCGGCGAAATATAACATCCATTACTCACCTAACATCCATTACAACTACACTGGGTCCTAAGAATGATTGCATTGCGTTGTACTATTCTGTGAACTAAACTTGACTTGGCATGTAATCCCCCAATGCTCAGCCTACGAGAAGAGTTAACCACTTACATGTGGTGGGCAATATCATAAACAACTTCCAGTCAGTTTATGGTACTCCAAAACTACTCACTCAACTTCGCCAACGCCCGTGCAGAGACGCTAAAATCGGAAGCTGGAATTCCCATGTAATCGGTCTTGTCAGTTGCATGGAATAATATCATGTCAGTTGCATGAAATAGTATTATAGGGCCTTGGAATAGCCTATAAAGTGGTCTGGGAATAACCCACAGGTCTAAGGAAAAATGGATGCCTAATATCTGATCTGGGCCTGTTCCCGTCGCAGCTCCAACTGGATCCAACTGGATCGCAGTTGGAGCAACTTGAAGGAGGTTAGAGGCGTGACGGGAACAGGCCCATAGTGAAGTAAAAGTCGAAAATGTTTGTGTCGTAAAGTATGTATATGTCATTAGGTAGCCTGGGCTTCAATGCAGATCGTCGGGTCCCTAGTGCGGCGTCGTGACTTGTCTTGTGATTTGCGCTGCCGTTTGCCTTGCTGTGAGTCGTGCTCGGGGCTGTATTGATGTGAGTTGTGGCGCTGTCTTGTTGTGAGTTTGGCTCCGGGCCGACGTCATGTTGGGTCGTGTCAGGTGGTCCATGCTCTGACGCTGTCCGTTTCTCTGCTTGTGTTTCAGGTCCTCTCAGCTCACGACATCCTGCAGCCCCCGCACATCGACTTCTTCCAGGAAATGTATCCTTTTCGGAGACAGAGTGAGACGGTGGTTAGTGACCACTGACCACTTCCCCTCTGGGGCGTGTTGTTTGCCAGGTTTGTGTTGTGTGACACCGTCTTATGAGGAACTTAGCGTAGAGTGCCGCGATTATTCACGTGGAAATGTGATTGAAATTCTCATTTCATGGTATCCTAGTGCGAAATGACATCCGCGTTTGCCTCTGACGAAGTTGAGAGCGTTTCATGCATTTCATCTACCCACATTTGCCGCCGTGATCTGTATATCAAATGGGATACGCTTATTCATCAAAGCGCGATAAATTCTTGTAACACCCTGCATTGGATACATCAACCTATATCACTATTACAACAACGCGACCGACCGGCAGCTTACTGTGCGCGCCGGCTGCGTTATCCGTTTCATCATTCGGTTTCCACGCCACCACGCGGCTCCCGGCGACCCCGTTGCAGCGGGCATCTCTATCGCGGCCGGAGCTCTCTGTGTGTGTGATATCGAGCGGCACCTCCACGCGGCAGAATGAGGCCGTTCGGGCTGCAGTTGCGTCAGGGTGACGGTCGGGGCTGGGACAGCTTTCCTCTCTCTCTGTGTCGTTCTCTGTATCGTGCCGGGTTGGAGCGCCGGCTGGCTGTTGCACGTGCTGGCCGGCGCTCTTTGTTGGAGCGCTGAGCGGGCGGCCGCCGGCGTATATCACCCGCGTGGTGCGGGACGCCGTGCCGACCACGAGCCAGCCCGCTCCACACCGCGAGGAGCTGAGAGGCGGAGAGAGGACATACCGAGGGTGGGAGAGGAGGGCAGAGCGAGGACGGAGCGGGAGAGAGGGGTGGGAGGCACGGCACGCGTGCAGAGGGGGCGGGGCGGGGGCGGAGCGCACGGCGGCGGGTTAGATTGGCCCGGTGTGTGTGAGTGCGCGGCGCCCCGCGTGGGGTCAATAGCACCGGTCTGTCTCGGGCGGGCGGCGGTGTGTCCTGCCGGCCGGCGTGGTCCGGCCGGCCGCGGGGTCACCGCACCTGAGGTCTCCCCCAATCATCGCGCCGCTGGACGGCCGCGTAAACAGCTGCCCGAGGCGTGGAGACCGGCAGACGATCCCCGGGAGAGAGGGACGGGACCGACACGGGAGAGGGAGAGAGGGAGGGAGGCTCGGCCGCGGAGAGAGGCCGTCCTTGCGATCATGGGCGTCCACGGGTGTCCTCGGATCCCGAAAGTCCCGGACAGACCAGCCCGGAATCGACTTCAGGTGTGGCGATATGGCGGAGTTTCCCAGCACTTAGTCGGCTGGTATTTCAGACAGCGCAGCTTTGCTCGCGTTGTTAAGTAGTTTGCCTGCCCCTGGGTGTCTTGGCAGCGGCGTTGAAACGATGTTGTGTCGGTGGCCGCTGAGCGTAATTACGAAGCGCGCTTAACTCCGGAATAATCTCGCTGATTATGTGGACGATGCCTTGCGGACGAAGTTGTAAGTGAAGTTTATAGAGACTAGAGATACAGAAGCTGGGCAAGCCGAGTTGTGTGTATGTGGGTGGCGTGGGGGGGGGGGGGGGGTACGTTGGTCCTTCCTGTGAGCACGGGCCTCAGGGCAGTGGGGAATCCTCCGGTCAATGCGATACATACATCTTGTGCCACTGCCGGGGTCGGTCGGACGCCGTTCAATATGCATGAGCAGCCGGCTGCCCGGGTTGGGTAATTGCTCCGGACTGTAACCCACTATCAGATGGGACTCATGGGACGGGTGGGCGGTGCTAAATCCACACGGCGGGCATGTATCGGGCGGTGGAGGCGATGGGGAGAGTGTGTAACACCGGGGAACAAGGCGCGACACGGCGCGGCACTGCTTTGGGTGTCACGCGACGTCAACGACCCGAGCGGTCCAAGCGGCCCCGACGTCCGCCCGCCAGCCAGCCCGCCACGTGCCGCCTGCCGAATAGAGGAACACTATCGCCTTGTGCCGGCCTACTGCACAGGGCCGGTACAGCGCTGCCGGTGACGAGCGAGCCAGCCGGGCCGAACCGGCCTCAGGTGCTGACATTAATCTCCGGCCGACCCGAATCTCGCGGTGGAGTCACGCACTCGGCGCGCTGGTCCCGGCTGGTTCATCACTAAGCCGAGCCGTTTGTGCGTGATGTAGTCAGCTGTCGACACAACCCGTCCTGCCTCCCGCCGCTGCTGCTGTTGCAGCTTCCGGTTTCACGCACGTGCCACGCGCCTTCGGCCCCGTGACCCGACCCATGCAGGTGCGTGCGGCGGCGGCGGCGGCGTGCGTCACGCCCGTGTCGCCGAGCGACCGCCGACCGACCGAGCCGGCTGACCCGGCTCGGTGAGGTGATGCAACGGAGCCGGCCGGTCGGCGCTGCGCACTACGCAGCCGTCTGAGATCGGCCCATCGCAGCCCAGTCGTTTGTCGGCGGATGTCAGCCGCCGCCCTGCGTCAGCGCCCTCCGTCCTCCGTTATCTGCCCTCCGTTATCTGCCCTCCGTTATCTGTCCTCAGTTATCTGTCCTCCGTTATCTGACCTCTCTTATCTGTCCTCTTTTATCTGTCCTCTGCTATCTGTCCTCTGTTATCTGTTCTCTGTCGCTCCGTGCTCTATCCTCCGTCCTCCGTCCTCTGTTCTCTATGCTCTATCCTAGCGTCCCGCCTAGCCGTCGTCCTTCGGCCTCCTCCGTTCTCTACCGCTCCGTGCTCTCTGCCTGGGCACTGCGTTCCTCTGCCGCTGCGTTCCTCTGTCGCTGCGTGGCCTCGGCACTGCGTTCCTCTGTCGCTGCGTTCCTCTGTCGCTGCGTTCCTCTGTCGCTCTGTGGCCTCGGCGCTGCTTTCCGCGCTCGTCCCCGGCCGTCGCCAGCTGCTTTGGTCTTTGTTGGACAGTTTTCCCTGGTCCGCTTTTGCTGGCGTGCTCTGGTTTCCCGCGGTATCCCGTTTCCGACCGTTCCTATCACCAGACCAGTCGCAGCCGAGCGATACCCTTACCTCGGTCGAGCGCTGCCCTCCCCGCCGTGTCCCTCCCTCTCCCGGCGGCCAACAGCCCATCCATCGCTGTTACCGGGCTTCGGCAGCGATTCGTCCCTATTCGTCCAGTCGAAGCCATATTGGCTTATGAACGGCCACGGGTAATCGCTGCCTGCATGAATAATAACAGAGTGATTTTTTACTCGGCCGCTGCCCCCTGGCGGGTCGCGCTGCGATCTGTCGATTGTCGGTCCCCACCGGTCCCCTCTGGAGCGCTCTCCAGCTCTGCGGACAGGGCGATGATGGTGTCGGTCTGTGTGCTCAGATGCCGGCCTATCGGGCCGACGGGGGCTGATAGGGGTCGGATAGGAGGGCCGACGGGGGCGGAAAGGAGGGCTGACGGGGGCTGCCGGCTGGGGAACCAACAAGGGACAGGGGACCGACGCGTTGGGGGCTGGCGGACCGACGGGGAGGCTGACGTGATCGGACGGGATCGACAGAGTGCAGGAGACCAACGCATCAGAGCGGGGGCGGCGGCTGGGTGATCGGCTCTGATTAGTTACGAGCGGCGGCGGCCCCTCTGCTGGCTGCACGTGCCGCCGGCGGCCGGCGTGGCGTGGCAGCGGGCGTCATCGACCGATGCGTCGGCGCCGCCAACGTCATTCAACCCGCCGTCAGAGGGCTGTTCCATCCTGCCGCCGCGGTGTGCTGATGCTGGTCCGCTTCTGTTGCCTTCTGGTGCTATCACCGAGCCGTGCTCGTATGCATTAACTGCGAACGAACTTCGTTACCATTTTGGATTAGTTTCAGAGACTCGAGTGTGATTTTGTCACCCCTTCTTACTGGCTGTCGTAATTAAACGAGGCGATCGTAATCAAGTTTATATGGGCTCCATAAATTTAACCTCGGCGAATTACGCAGGGCTCGGAATTGGGTCATCGCTGCTGGTTCTGGCGGATCTCTTCCGTTTCTGGGGCGGCGGCTGTGTGTTCCCGAGGGCCGGTAGTCCTCTGCTTGTCCTCTGCTTGTCCTCGTTTCGTCCTCGGCCTGGCGCTGTCACTAGGCAGAACCCGGCGGGACCCACGCCGTCCCCAGCCGATCCCCAGCCGGTCCCCAGTCTCCCAGACGGCGCCCTGCCCTGCCTTGTCCTGCGCCGCCGGCCGACAAAAACTCCGCGCGGCGCGGCGCTCACGGCGCGGCGGCGACAAAGGGTGGCGAACGGGGCGCGGTGCGGGCCATTGTGCCGCGCCGCAGACGAGTTATGACGGCGGCTGTCCTTGTTTTCACAAGGCTGGCCTCGCTCGGCGCGCCGACCCGCCGCTGCGCGGTGCGCACAAAGCGGGCGGCCTGGGTCCGTCTGCGCCCGGCGCGGAGACCCAGGGGAGACCTGGGGAGACGCCACGCCCGGGGGAGACGCACCGAGGGGAGACGGCGAGACTGCGGCTCCCGCGCGCACAAATACAGCGGTCCGATGACTGTTTGTCGCCGTCCCGGGACGTTAAAAAGACATTCCCGCGACGGCAGAGCCACAAGGGGACAACCCAGCTGGATGTAAATGTGATTGGGTTTCTCCATTTCCGTCAGCGGTCGTTCGCCAGCCAATCCGAGTCCATTTACGCCAGCAGCCTACTGCGCACTCCATGTCATTTAGCCGCGGAGGGCGGGTTACGGGCGCTGGGTTTGTTTGTGTGTGTTTGTGTTTGCCACCGGTGTTCGCCACGGACTCCACCGAGGAGGACGCAAACAATCAGTCAGCCGTTTGGCTGGAGGCGCCGCGCGAGTCCGCTCTGTTGTGGTGGTGGCTTGTTAATTGACGACGCCGTGCCGCTTCCCGTTGAGTGGGGAGGTGGGGTGGAGGGAGGGGGAGGGGGCGTGTCGCTCGGGGTCGACAGGCGGCAGCGGCCCGGGCCGCCTCGACCCGACCCGACTTTGGTGTGCCGACTTCTTACCGACTAACTGATGCCGCTGCTACTGTGTGCACTGTGCAGTTGATCACGGAGAGAGAGACAGATGAGGACACGTGACCCTCCCACACCCCGCCCCCACGGTCCCCCGCCGCGGCCGCTGCAGCAGCAAAACTGGAGCACGCCGCTCCACGTGCTGTTCTCTGAGTGAGACCGACTGCGCACAGTCGCAACTGGAGCGGGTCGCGAGTCCGAGGAGTCCCACGTGCGTTCACAGCGGCTGGTGACAAGGAGCGACAATGGCTCTGCGACTACGCAACGGCTGCACGACCCCTGCAGGAGCGCAAGGGAGCGGGGAGCCACGGGAGCGGAGCGGCGGAGCCACGGAGCGGCGTTGGCGGCGACCGTTGGGAGCCGTTACGGCCATCGATCGCGGGCTTTAAACGGGGAGCTGAGCAGCACCTGCCGGATACGCGGTCTGTGCCCCGCTGGCCGCCGCGTCCCGGCCGGCCTCCCCTCTCTCCATCGAGCGCCATTGTTGGGCCCGTCGCGCGCGACGCGCCGGTGGGGACCGATGGGACCGGCGGGATCGGCGGGGGTCGCCCCCTGGCCCCGCACGGCCCATCGCGCTCGATAGGAGCTAGGCGGCATCTGGCGGCGGCGGCGGCGGTCTGTTCCCACGCCCGGCGTCGGACCAGCGACCGGCCGCCACCGCTGCCCCCGGCGCCGCCAACGGCCGGCATTTAAAAATTAAAGGGCCGGTTGGTGGTTGGCGGGTGCGGCGGGGGCGGCTGCGCCCGGTGCTGTTTACTGCGGGGACGGTATGCGGAGCAGATAGGATCGCCGGCCCTGCCGCCGGTCATCGCCAGCGGAGGTTTTTGCCGGCCGGCCACGGCCGCGCCGCAGTCTTTGTTTCTCTCTCTCTCTCTCTCGGCCGCCCTCCCGCTCGCTTGCCGCCGGTCGGGGGAGCGTGGCATGCGAGGTCGAAGGCAGCACGCCGGCCGGTCGCAGCGCCCGTTTTGTGCCGCTCCGGTGGCCGCCGCTCGGGGCTGTTTGATTGGGAGCTGCAGGCCGGGTTTTTGTTTCGCCCCGGGGCAGTCGGCTGTGAGGAGATGAAGGATGGCCTGCCGTTCGCCGATGCCGCGCGCGTCTCTCAGTGTCCGGCGCGATTCGGCCCGGCGTGCTTTCTTGTGGATAATCTCGTTTGCTTGGTGTGCGGGGAGGCTTTTTACCGCGTGTGTTCTTCTCTCGGTGGCCATTGTTGGGCGGGTGTTATTGATAGAGGCGGAAACGCGGCTCTGACAAGATGAATGTGGGAACTGATGCGCCCGGTGCCGGTTTTTGTGCGATGAAAACCGATCCCTCATTCTCCGCTTCATTAGTCTTTGTGACACCGCGTCCCGACCCAGCTGCGTTCCCGTCACGTTTCCTAACGGATATATTATCAACAAGCTCTGATATCACTGTTTACATTTTATGAGTAGGAGTGACTCACATAGTGCCGCTCTAGCAAAACATGGCGGCGGGCATCCTACTATCTTCCTTGGTCAATAATCACAGCTGTAGTGGTGACAGTTGATGGCGGTCAAGTGTCCGTTTCCGCCCGGGCTTCCGCCTGGTTCTCATCTCATTCGACAAAAACACTGCATGCCTGTGTCCATCAGCCCAAACAAAGCACGTGCTGGCGTGTTTTGCCCTGATTGCGCCGATAACCTATATTTCTCCGCGGTGGCATGCGGTCAAAAAATGTCGCTCGACCCTTCGGTCCCTGTTCTGACAGAGAACTAGTGCGGACACGCTGATAACAATCGCGGAAAATCGGGTGGCCTGAAAGCGGCTCAGAAAGCGGTCCCAACACGCCTGTTCTGCCGACAACTGAACATTCACTGCGGTCTGCGCGCTCTGTTCAGAGCACTCAGCTGCTGAACTCATTCACGTTTTTATTTCGGTCCCGGAAAGTGCGCGCTACATTACCTCGGTGTACAAAGGCACGCTGTTGAAAGGCCGTGTCGGAATTGTGCGTGCCGGGGTCGCGGAAAGTACAGCACCTTTTCAGCACGATCAGTGCACACTCGCTATCCTGCGGGTGCAGTCGTCCTAGCAGTGTATTGTGTATGCTGTATAGCCCCTGCAAAAACGGTGTTCTAAAGCCAAAATGGTATCAGTCGTGCCAGTCCAGACCAGCTGTAGCCTGTACCGTCCGGGAGATACCAGCTCGGACGAGCCTGTACCGTCCTATGATCGTCAGGGTCATCTCCTCCGCTCGGCTCTCCTCCGGGGGGGGG
>JARBER010091718.1:0-11493 GCA_030265075.1 Balanus glandula
TCCGATCGGGAAATTCCAGGTATTCGGCAGAATTTAGAGGCGAAAGTTTAACGTGCCCACACAGCCGGACACGGTCCACCCCGCTCACAGACGTCAACTGGCATTCAGTGCGGCCGCTGCCACCGACCGTAGGCCATCCCAGTCTGGAGCAAATAGCGAGCGCCGGAGCGACTCGAACCGGACCCTCTCTACCGGTTGGGTCACAAGCCCAGCGGTCTACCGACTGAGCTACAGGGACGGACGTCGGGCGAACGTCTTGTCTGATGATGTGCCGTGCACGAAATATCGTAAATATTATTTAATTATTTATTTTATATCTCTTTTGAAATTTCAATGGGCATTAGGCTAATTTTAAACATTTTTATATTCATAATCGCCATGCTCAGCCTTAGCATCAAATTGTTAAAAACATTTGCATATTTCCCCATTGACTTATAATGGGAGGTCACGAAATCGACCTGGCTTTAGGTCATCGATATCTAAATTCCGAGATAAACGAATTGTAATTTAGTATGCCCTTATGACATCCTGTAATTATCAAATTAATAAGTGAAAAACTCTGGCTTTGGCACAACTACAAACTTTTTTGGAGGCTGGGTCACTTGATCTGTTCTGGTGACCTGACCTGAGATGACCTAAAAAAAAAATTCTTAAAGTTTGCGGAATTGATGTACCAACAGGTAACAGGTAGACGAAAACCCGGTGGCGCACAGCGCCGCCGTTTTTCTCTATCTGCGAAAAACCTGAGGGGGGGGGGCGTAAAAGACCCCCGGCACGGCGCGGGTTATAGGAGGTATGTACATTAAGGATATACGCTCAACTCCTCTCAGATTACTACTGGATTAACCTGTCGTGAATAGTTATGCACTTCTGTGCAGTATTCAGCTTCTTTCAGTAAGCTGATTGTTATAGCGGAGTGCGGTTAAAAAACTCTGTGAAAGCCATCAATGTACATTGACACATTTGCTTTTGCTAATAAAGAGCAAACACTCGGAAAGAGCACAAGTTACAAGCATTGCTTCTACGGGACGCCATTTGCTCCTCGCATGATCTTAAGAAACATGTTAAAGGTCACGTATCACGATATATTTTTTTTCTTCAAAAATGTTTCGAGCATGTGCACTGGCCGATCCAGCCGGCCGTTTGAGAGGGGGGGAGCAAACTATAGTTGGGTTCCAAACCTAGGGTAGGGTCAAAATTGAAAACTCCCCGGATTTAGGCCACTTTATTTTGATGACCACCAATGCTATGTGCTTATTATTAGTAGTAGTAGGTATTATGCCACTACAAATATAATTTGACTTAAACGGTGCCACAGCTAACAAGGCTGTACCCGTGGCGCTTCACTAAAATGAGTCAACGGCAATGGATTACTCGATGCCGGTTCACATTACGGCTTGTCAGTTTAGAAACAATTCATAATGCATACAACGGTGACTTAAGCAAACAGACAAGAAACTGTTTTACATAGTTGGTGTGTGTAACGTTTTGAGCCTGGGCTATTTTACTCTGAGCAGGTACGCCGAATTATGTAGGTGGTATGTGGGCAAGCAGTAAAAACTAAAAGGTGTTATTTATTCAATTCAGCGTCACGACAAGACAAAGTCGGTGATGATGGGGGTTGTTATTATGATAGACGCTAATGGAGCTAAAAAGATTATCCAGCCAAATATATTTGACTTTTTGGCGAAGGAATGCAGCGCTGGGAAAGGAATGCATCGCTGTGAGCAAAATGCGCAATATTAAATGTGCGATATACGTCCGACCGAAAATCAATCATTTAAGACCTTCTGTCCTGAATTGCCGCAATGCATGTACATCTCTTTTGGAATTTTGCAGATCAACTAATCATCTAGCCCGCTTAAAACCACTGTTTTAAAAGGAAACACACCACCTTTAAAAAAGCAGAGCACGATTTTATTATATTCTTTAATACAGTTTCTCTTCCTCCTCAAAAAAATGGTCATACTTGGCGCCAATTCGGATAGAAGGCCAACAATTAATAATAATTACTTTATGACGCGTGGATCGCGCATTTAACATAAAACTTATCATTCCTGTCCCAGCTAGAGATGCAAATTGCAGGACCACGGAGCCGGCACCGGGTCCAAATTCCGGCCCGGTGGGCCTGACGCTGTGTCTGAATCCAGGTTGCCGGTCTCATGACGGGTTCAGCACAAGCACGGGGTGAAAATATAGTTAAATGTATGATGCAATAATGCATACTGCTGCTTGCCGGGCCTGGACGGTTCTGCCTCATGTGGCCGGGCCTGATACCGTTCCCAACTCGTGATGAGCAGTGATGGTGCCGGTGCCGGTTCCTGTTTTTGGAAAATGCCTGCATCTCTAGTCCCAGCTCTGCGTTTCTTCGCCATAAAGAAAAATATTTCCGACAGGAGAGTCTTTTTAGCTGAGAAAGTCAATGATCTCCAACATGAAAGTGAAACTGACTGTTACCCGTAAAACGGCTCAGGCCCTTTTTCTATGAAAAACTTAATTCTAAAGAATAGTGTTATATCTATGAACACAACCTTCGGTTAACTTAATTGAAATAATTTTCCATTTTTTGAAATTTGTATATAAATTTAAAAATTGACATGCCGCGAGGCGGCGCGAAATTTTCCTTTTTGTGTACTGCGGATGGCTGGATTTCATACTGGCAAAGTCATGATATCCAATCTTGTCATGAGTACCGGTCTTGTCTTTTTTTGTTATGGCTTATTTAACACAAGCTATAAGTTTGTTTGGGGGCCAAAATACATGATGGCCCCCCTTCAAGGCTTGGGGGGGGGGGGCAGGCAGGATCGGCCCTCCCCTGGATCCGCCAATGAGCATGTGTCAAATGATTCAAAAGTAGGGCAGTCATAGTTTCATGATATTTGACCGAAGAGTCATCACTGGTATGCTGTTATTATTATTCGTTTCATCGAAAAACTCCGTCTGTGTTTTTGTTTTAATTAACAAATACCATATTTCGGTGCATATTGCTCCAACTTCAGAGGTGAAACACCTTCCGATGTGTTGAACGTGCAGCAATATGCACCGACCTATTGGTCTTTGCTAGTTAAAACAAAATACACACACAAAGTTTTTCCGATAAAACGAATAACAACAAAGTTTCATAGCAATCAGTTGATATTTACGTGAGTTACTTATGAAAAAAACATTGGGGTGCCAATGTGGCATCCACCATGCCCCATCTGGGCATTTTGGCCTCTTGGCAGGGTTAGAATTAT
Organism: Balanus glandula; assembly: GCA_030265075.1. NCBI lineage: Eukaryota > Metazoa > Arthropoda > Thecostraca > Balanomorpha > Balanidae > Balanus > Balanus glandula. Next base: position 3,237 of record JARBER010091718.1, read on the forward strand.
GAGGTCAAGAATTTGCACACATCACTTTTAGTTGGCAAGGGACGTTTTTACTTTGTAAGCTCTTTAGACTGCCTAACTAACTGCTTATGACATAAGTTAAAAGATAAAATCGGACCTCAGCATCCGGCCATAACTGTTATCATAGCATGAAAGGCGTGGACTCCGGCTTCACCTGCTGCAGCTAGACGTGTCATTGGCGAATCACTAGTACGTGGGTAGAGCCTAACTCCCGAACTCCCACTTAGGACGAAGATCAGCGACGGAAGGTGCTGCTATTTTAGTGTAATCAGATCCCAGATCAGTTAGGAGATATATTAGCTAGAACCCCGAACAACAGGGCCATCGGAGCGCCTGGTTCCTAGCGTCTGCGATGGTCCGCCTCTTCTGCGGCCTCAGGCTGGATCGGCGCCTCCCCCGCGCACCTCAGCCCCCTCCCAACATATCTCATCCTTGATCGAATCTCAGGCTGGCGCCGCTTCCCAGAAGCATTTCGAAAAGGAAAGAAAACAAACTGTTAGTGTAAAGGTAATTGTGTTCCCGAGCATTGATAGGGCTGCCGCGTTTGCCTCGCCTCCTCGCCCGCCATAATTCGCGGCCAGCAGCCTCGTAGGGTCAGAAGCGAGCCGCCCTCGCCCGTCCAGGCTCCGCGAGCATCCGAACAAACGAGATTACCAGCTTCAGGATCTGCATTCAGTTGAAACGTTTTTCTCAAAAAGAGAAAGTCCCATGGGATCTTGAATCAATCCTGAATAAAACAATTTTGTTATTCTAAAAAGGAAAGAGACGAAATCAAAGAGTGCACATATCGTTATCTACAAGATACCGAAGATGCTGCTTAGATCGTATATCAGTGAGTATTGATCTATCAATAATAATGATCAATTACTTACGTAGTAAACCAACACTCAATAGCGGTGACCGCTCCTTAATCTAAGGCAAGCTGAAGCAGAACAGGGGATTCGGTGATGTCGTCACTGAAATATTGAGCAATAACTTTATATATTCTCAGGTTTGACTGTACGTATTCATGATTCAATAAGTGACGGAGATTCCATCCTGACACTTAAGCATTCTACGATGGCTGCTCCTATAGTTTTCGTCCCATACACAACTTATATAAATGCTAACACCTTACACGAGGCTATTGAGACGCGAGCGTCACGGTCTCGTTTGCCGCTGTCGAATTTCGTGATGCTACTCGTGCGCTATCACATGCAATTTCGTTTGATGGCATTACTCTGCTATTCTCGAAGCAGCGAAATCGTTATTCACGCCCAGCGCTGCTCGGCAGGCGGTAGTTTATCCGACATTCAGTGTCAGTCTCGCGTGTCTCTGGCATCGCAATAACGCCGACAGAGCTGCTGAACAGTCACCTCTCCCTAACTTATATGAATTACGGCAGCATGCACTGCTAGCCTGATGCCTCTTGCACCACACATTCTACCGCGGTAGATTATCTTTTAGCACGCTTATCTTGCACCATTGCGGTAAGAAAATAATCTACCAATAGTGGTTATTACTCTCATTCGTGCTGATATACCAATGCTGATTGCTATGTATATACAATTATTAACGCAATGGTGCAAGAGAAGCGAGCTAAAAGTAACCTACCGCGGTAGAATGTGTAGTGCAAGAGGCCTCTGTAGCACTAGCACATATGCTGATACGTTGTCCAAGTATCCATTGCCTTGTTTCAGGAGTAAAACTAATCGTTATAACTAATCGTTATAACTAATCGTTATAACAAATCGTTCTAACTAATCGTTATAACTAATCGTTATAAATAATCGTAATAACTAATCGTTATAACTAATAGTCATAGTTAATCGTTAGGACCGGTTGGCTCAGCGGTAACACGCTCGCTTGCCGTGTGAGAGGTCCCGGGTTCGTATCCCGGGGCAGCCGGTTCGGGGATGGGCTCCCGATTAATCCGTAGCCTAACAGCGGCGCACCCGCCGATACTCCCTGTAATTGGGTACATGACCTGTTGTGGAGTGGCTTGAATAAATAAATAAAAAATAAAATAAAAAAACAATCGGTATAACTAATCGTTACCTATATCTAATCGTAATAATTAATCGCTATAACTGATCATTATAACTAATCGGTAACCAATCGTAAATTATGTATCAGGGTCAATACATAAATATTTTAAGACCGATGTCGTCGGGCTTACCACACGAGACCGAAAGTCTAAGAACGACCTTGGTTTTAAACACGTATTTTAGCCAAAGGGTATTTATTTTATCACATGCCGCTCGGCGAAGCCGTCATCCTGAATTATATCATTTTGTATCGCTGACCATGGCTACCTCCGCTTGGAAATTGCGTGAAAATAGTGTGATAAAATATGTTAAAATATGCTTAAGTAATCACAGCACAATTCCATACAGTACATATACGTTTACCTCAAATAGGTACATTTACAATTACCTCCGCAACTCGCATCCTTCCACCCGTTAGGTCCACAAATTGACATGACCAAAATACCCTACATCTTAGGGTTCGCTTAAAATTTGTGGTATAGGGTAATCGTATGCTTTGAATCACGCACTTAAATTTTGAGTTAAATCAGAGTAATAGTTTTTGAGTTATAGCCTCGGGTATTTTTGAGAGGTTACGTTACGGGGCTTTTTTCTGATGCCCTTATATGTTCTCGCTTTTTATATTTTTTTTGTCAGACTCTTAATGAATCAAAAAATAAGTTTCTGTTGTTTTAGTAATTGTATTATACAACTTTGAATGATGGCACGTGACTTTGATCCGACCCTATTTAAAACATACCACTTTCGTATTCTTAATCTTTTGCAAAATATAAAATGTGTGGTTTTAATGTGTAATGTGTATGCTATTGATAATAGGTGATACATACTACACATTTTGCGCCGCTAAACGGCACGAAATTTTAAGGGTTTGCGTGATAAAACTAAGAAATATAGTTTTGTGGCCTTTGCAGTAGAGGATACAACTTCAGCTTTATGACGATCCAGAGAAGACGGCGATGGCTTCGTTATGAGGATAACAAAATGTCGCGACACCACGAAGTGCTATACAAATGAGGTCGAGGAAAACATATGGGGGAAGATGCCTAATTAGCGACCCTCTTAGCTGGAGCGGCTGTAGCTCTGATTATGTCAGTGTTAAAGCTAAACAACGGTAATAGTCTGAGAGGCACAACATTTTTCTGTGCAACTATGCATGCACACTTATATACATCCTATGCAACTTATCGTGATTTGCAATTTGGTGGACCCTTGCAAAAATTGCAAATAGGGAACTCTTCCCTTTTTGCGACCGGGTTCTGGTCGCAAATACGTCTATTGACACCTCCATTGTCATTTCACGAAAAGAAACAAGTAACTAAGATAAAACATTTATATGCGACGATGAGCATCACAACAAAAGAGCTAAGCACCTGTGACTAAATTTAACGGGGATTGCAATATGTATCCACTTTCGAGATCTAGTGCCACTATCGTGGGATTTTTTTTAACATCAACTGCTACATACTGACACAATGCACGTTTTGTATCTCGGTCGCTAAAAGACAACACAAGTCGAACAGGTCGCTTATAGTAAATGTGAGTTCCAACACGTTTCAGCTCCTCATAAAAAATCATCGAGATGCGGTTCTGTTTCAAAGAACCACAATTAAAATGTCCAATGAATGTACATTTTAGTCGTATGACTTTGCATACCATTGCAACAACAGCAAATGGTAAGAACAGGCTGGCGATGCACACGTTTGTCATAAGAAATTCGTTTGTTTGAACCACATGAATCCAGTAAGGGGTTTGATTTGTTCAAAAATATAATTAGAACATTGATACAGGTTCTTTAAGTTCCTCTCTATGGTCAGTTTTCTCAAACCGAGGGGGGTCGCAAATCGGGCGGGGTCGCAAAAAGGAGACTTCTCACTTCCCCTAAATTTGTTACATAGGAATCAGACGGCTAGTAGTGCAAAGCCTCCGGTTAACCTTTTTCCTGGTTGGACATCTCGGTATGATGAAAGATAAACTTTTTCAATATTAAAATGATAACACTTTTTAACTTTCATAAAGGTACGCCATTTAACAATAAAAAGGTTTTAAACGAAGAGACGGAACGACTTTTCAGTGCATAAATTATTGTTCCTGTGGATCTGGGGAGATGGCTTGGGAAAACGGTTGTGACCTTGCGCAGAAAGGTTAAATAGTTTTGCAGAGGACCTTCTCCTTGCGCAGAAGGACTTTCTCTCCGCACAGGAGGACCTTCTAAAAAGTGTGTGGGCAATGTCGACACGGCCCACACGGTCCCTAGCCTATGGCTTTCTAATCATGGCATGATGGACCGTGCTCTCGCCCCATTATGCACTGGTTGGATAGATGTCGCCTTCACATCCACGAACTGCACTCACGCGCAGTCCTGTGTCGAGTATTTTAACTTTCGCTTCCAATTCCTACGGCGAGATGTCGCTGCAATCGACACCGCCTGGAGCGTCACTGGAAGGTGAGCCGGAATGGCCGGACCGTTTTCACTAGAGCACTGGCGCCGCTCCGCGAACAGCTGGAGGAGCAGGCCGGACGGGACAGGTCGCTGGTCACCCCAGTCGCGGTGCGTGTGCGTGTGCGTGTGTATGTGACGCAGTCGGCCGACAGTCGGTGCGTGAGCTGACGTGTGGAGAGTCCCTCGAGTGTGCTATGACTGGTCTCGCCAGCGTCCTCTCCAGCCTGCTGCTGCTCTGTCTAGGTAAGTGGCTGTTCCGGGTACTGCGGGTACGGCACAGTCATGCAGCGCGAACAGAGAAACGCCTGGGAAACATCCACGGGAGGAAGCGACGCATTCGTCCGAACGTGACCTGTTTCAGCTTGGGGTGTAGCTGGTAGGGGAGACGACCAGGTATCACCTGCTGACCAGCAGGTAATGCGCCTCCTCCCCGGTCGGGCGACCTTGGAGCCTTTCCAGTGAGCGCGCCGAACTCTATATGGGTCAATCGCTGCCCCTGAGTGGCTCCGGTGCGGCGGCCGCCTTCGGACGCCGCGCCGTATCTGGAGCGACGACGACCAAAGGAAAGTGGAAGAGATAGCCGCGCTCTCCCTGATCGGAGGCCGGTGTACACTTCCTACTTTTGAGCATTTGATAGCCAAACGGTCTGTTTCAGAGTCAAGTTCTATTATGCAAAGCGAGCCTTATTCTTATTCGAGGACAAATTAAATTATATTATTATATGTATCTGCCGTTTCATATTTTAGTTAACAGTAGGTATTATTAACTTTTTATTTAGCGAGTGATGCTACAACCACAATAACTCTGTATAATATGTCACACAAATTATCATAATTAATATCTATGTTTTAGATTCACAATACAAATAGATTAACTGAAATAATACAAAAAAATGACCTACCAGATTCCAAGTAAAAATAGCACGGGAATTATTATACTCGACTATTTAAAGTCTGTGACAATGGGAATGATTGTGATTCATATTAACAATGCGTTCGCTATGCTACCGGTACGTCATCATTTCTGAGTGACGTTTTTCCCACTTTCATCCTAGACGACCATGAGCAATCGAGCATGACCGGATCTCCGATATAGCACTCCCTTCCGGTCAAGTGGAGCGGCCTGGACTTTCAGCGAACCCTCCCACGGCACTGTCAGCGCTCCTACAATGAACTCACTACATTAGAAAAACAAATTCAAACAATTAAACCAACGTTTTGTTCCACCAGGTTCTTTAGGAACATGCGTTTTTCTGAATCGCCTTTTTTAGTTTCATCGGTTTTCTGCTCTATTAAATTATTAAAAATAACAATATCATTACCATGATGATATAAACAACAGTTTCATATACAGCCAAATGCAAAGTTATACGAAGCATCATGCCATTTTGAAAATGCTTAAAACGGTAGTGGGAATTAGTAGCGGGCAGTAAAACTAAGCCGCAATGAGAGGCATTGTCAGCTGTATAGTATCGGAAGACATTTCATTGAAATGAGCAAGACTCAAAATACATTTTCCTCTCATTGGATAAGAAAACAATGCAGGAAAAATCCCGAGTTTGATTAAATCAAAACGTACTTACAGCCAGCTTGCAAGTTAAGGTGGTAGAAAGTGTGGCACGCTTAACAGCTTTGACTTAAAATATTTATTGAGAGGAATGAGTATGTGCAAAATGTAATGAATTTACAAAATATTTGTGTTTCATCCACCGAATTCAAGTCATAACTCCATTTTATTAGGAAAGGGTCCGTATCTCCTTTTTACATATGTATCAGCTGACTTATCAAAGCCTCAGCCGAAGATATCACAGTAGTGGATTATCAAATTGATAATCACCATATGGTGATTAAATTGCAAGTTCATTGAAAATCACTTAATACTAGTAAGTAGATTAGAATAGTACTAGTACTGATTACAATAGTACTTAAGCGCTTAATACTAGCTTGAGCACATAATTAAATAGCAAAGAGTGATATCGGCATGGGATAAATTATTATTATCAACTTAGCAATAAAATCAAGCCACATTCAAATGCTCATGAATCTGCAACTTAATCCGAGTACGCAAAAGCGCCATTATGAAATAAGACACCAGTCGAATGGCTACTGTTCGGCAATAGACTATAAAGCATAGCTGTGCTTTGTTTGATCCTACTAAGCAGTCTCTGGATTTCCTGCCACGCCTACCAGCATAACAATGTCACCTAAACCTAAGGAAAAGAAGAGAGATAACGGTGTGTTTAGGATTGAATGCTTTGTTAAAGGGCATGGCCAGGTTTGTGCAAGGTTGGAACTTGAATTAACCAACTCAACTCACGCCATTATGTGGGCAGCACACCTTGTCCCGATAACGATCAGGCCTCGTTGTCTTTCACCTTGAATGAAAGTTTGGCGAATAAATTATGTATGATGTCTTACTCAAGAGCAAGCATACGTTATGTATTGACTTTGCATCTCAGCTGAAGTATAAGGGAGCGGCAGTGAGTTTCGCTTGTCATCGGGACTCGACGGGCTTACTGCATCACGGGGATAAGATAAGTTGAACACCATGCATGAGTTGAGCCGATTCATTTGACAAGCATGTTCAATATTCATGGTTCTCTATTATTGCATTATAAATTCATTTAGGTCGTGCACCAGGATTCACATTAGTCACAGCGTGCTCAAGCTTTCTAACTAATGGTGTGAAACATATTGATTTATTCTTCTACCAGCATAATGCCTAAGGCACATATAGCGCTCATGTCATCGAAATAGTATATTAAATAGCGAAACAAAACAGTATGAATATGGTACAAAATACAAATATGGCAAAACTGCATTAGGTACCTACATCTAGGCAGGAATATTAACGTGATAACGTGTTAACGTAACGTATTAACGTGTTCATCGCTTAGACTGCGTCTAAAATTAATAAAATAATTTACAGATCAGTTTTATCACTTTTCTTTAATAAATATGAATGATATCCTGAAAATCATAATTGGTTCTATTGTATGTTATGACGAGCAAGCGTGAAGCGCCTGCTTGTTCTTTCGTAGTATATGGGGACAGTCTTGAGTGGCCCGGCCCGGCCCGGCTCATACGGACGCTTTTGAGAGGCTCATATCTCTGCATTCTGCTACCACATGTCCGATTCACAAGCGGGTTTCTTTGCTGAGTAGCACATCCGTCATCCACCCTACGCTGTTTGGGATCGGAGTCGGCATATGGTGGTTGGGCTGATTGTGATTGTGCCATTGCGGGGCACAATCAGCCCCGCATGGACTAGGCTGATTGTGTGAGAATTTTGTGTCACTTGAGACCCATCATTCGTCACCTTTCTACAACTGAGGGGTGGGTTGCCTCTGCACGTGTGCAGGTGCATATCCCTATGAAATATATCAGAAATGGTTGAGCTGATTGTGTTCAGAGTTAGTATGTGATTAGAGGAACCTTTCAACCAATGCCCTTTCCAAAAGTCAGGAATGGGGTGCCTCAGCACTTGCGCATGTGTAGTCTTTTCCCAAAGTTCTGTTCGGCAAAAGTTCTGAGTTTGCGGTATTATCGGTGCTGCAGGCAGTGGAGTTCAAACGAATCGTACTCAGCTCACCCCGATATATCGCCGGTAAGTTCAAACTAGGTGGTATAAACTCTGCTGCGTACATCACCGATTAGCAGGCTATTAATGGGGAAGACTGTGCACAGACGTTTTTTTTAGGGGGGCTATACACTCCTATTCTTTATCTCAGAAACAGTTGAGTCGATTGTGTTCAAAATTTCTTTGTGGCTAA
>JARBER010091829.1:0-11492 GCA_030265075.1 Balanus glandula
AGCCTGGAGGGCGGCGGCCGGCGGCCGGCGAGGGTCAACGTCCCGGTGGCGGGAGGAGGTGGCGGCGGCGGCTTGACTGCTCCGCTCACGGCCGATGCAATCTGTCGGCCATGGGGCAGACGATAGGCCTCCAGCGTCCACCTTCTGCCTGTCACGCGGCGGACGCAGGCCTGGACTCTTCGTGGTGGACACAGATCCGGCCCTCTCTGAATGTCCGCCAGGGGTTACGTTACCTATCCGCCAAAAAAACTGGCACTGGTACGATCTGAACTTTTAGGTGACGTCATCAAGTGACCTGGTCTGATGACCTGACCTGAAATGACCCGAGGTCAAAAATTTCACATAATGTGTGAAGTGAATTCATTAGCAAGGTGTGCAAGGGCAAGCAAGCAAGCAAGGCGCTGCGTGCGCCGTTTTTTGCTATTATCGAAAAACCACAGCGGTGAGCACTGAGCAGGTTTCGTCCCCCACCCCACCCCACCCCAGCCTCTAGGGCGCGTATTTAAGCACTGCAAAAAAAACATTATCTCATATTGACTGTTTACATAACATAGCTGGAAAATTACCTCAAAGACAATTGCACTGGTCCGGTCGAACCGGATGGCTCAGAGTCTGAAAATAATCAGACGAGGTCATTCCAAGGTCCTGAGATGTCGACGGACAGGTCGGGCTTGTTCGGTATGTTTTGAGTGGAGCTGTCGACCGACAAATCCCTACAACTTCCTCCATCAAGCTCGTCGCTGCCTGACGCAGTACTTCTCAAACTTTCACACACTTTTTCGCACGACTTTATCAAGTTTGACCGGCAGGCATCAAACAAATATCGCCGCTTCGCATCATGTGACGGCGACAAATGCCGGCAGCAAATCGGGCTCATTCAGCCATCCGACGCAGACGAAGCGGTCACAGACAAGCGTCGGCGGCAGTTGCACTTAAGCTCACGATGCATTTCCCAGACAGCTCGATTAATAACGGGTCACACGGACACCAGACCGCCGCCAGCCGGAGAGCACATTATTCAAATGAGCCGGCCGCCCGTCACCCGTCGGTCAGTGAGCTAATTGCGGTGAGTCCGCGGGATTAGCTGGCCGTCTGGGGCTGGCCGGCGGGATTATCGGCGATCGCGGGTCAGCAGGGGTCAGCCGCGGCGTGCCGGACAGGACGCGGTGCAGATTCAGCGAACAGACCGACACAGAGCCCGCTTCGCTCCGAGAAGACTGAAGCTGGCGAGCAGCGAAGCAGGCGCCACTCACGTCACCACGGTGAGCGAGGCCGCAGAAGACGGTGAGTGACTCTGTCTGGCCGCAGTAGATGGTGTGTGACTCTTTTCGACCCCTCCAGGGACGCTGAGGAGGATGCTGGACGGCGACCAGTGCAGTAACACACTGCCCTGACCAGGACTTGGCTGTCATGCGTCCACCTCAGCTGCCATATGATCGTGCAGTGTGTCTTTCGCATCCCGGAACAGTGCTGTGCCTCTGAAGCACCAACAGGCGCCGCATCACATCACCTATGCAGCACAGCAATGATGAATGCATTAGCATGCCGTTACCGGTACTCGAATAAAGCAGGATATACATTATTGCCACCCATACACACGAATTTGTGTGACAAAATATCAGATAACCTTGGCTCTCCCAGCACGGCGTAGCCCGTTCTGCTTTGCATTTACAAATCTGGCATGTGTCGTGTTCCTACTTTTATGAGGGGCTCATAAAATGTTCATAATATTTAATTTATCAAACAATCCAAACAGTATTAGACTTTGGCTGTCGAGTACTAGGAATGCCAGTAGCTAAAGATGTCGTGATTCTTGCCTCGAATCGTTAAGTGACGCTGAGCAGTTATGTGGCTGCCACTGAGTCGTTAAAACAGAAATGATTGAATTATGGACGAAAGCACATGTGATAAGAAGTCACTGACAGTATGCAATGCTTTACAACTGGGCTTAGTGAAAAACACCAAACCTGTCATAACGTCATACTGCACGATCCGGGCTACATGCAAGCTGCTGTAGTGTAGATGAAACAGATATTCAGCACAAGCTGCACGAGGGTCGAAGTCTCAACAATACTTGCGGTCGGTGCCAGCTTTGGGGCCTGTTTTACGGCGACATACAGCATTTCTTCACCTCCCGTATCGATGCGCGCTGCGGCCGCCTCAAGGCGAGTCGTGCGAGTCCACTAGTTCCGCAGATAGCTCACCAGCTGTCGCTCCTGTCATCCTAGCAGCTGGTATGGTAGCCATTTCAGTCCCGTGTCCTGTTGTGCTCGTGCATGCCCATTTCGCCATTTGTCACTACTCTGTGTAAGAAGTGCCGACTATTGTAAACCACGCGAGGCCGGCCGGACTTAAGAGTGCTGCATGACTCATCGCTGCTAATCACGCCCAGACCAGAGCTCAGCTAAGTCTGACTTAACATGTCCATCGCGCAGGCATGACCTCGACATTACTTTCTCACGCAGTGAAGTCAGACACCCCTTTCGGCTCTGACAACAAGACACCAGTCGCCGAACTGAGAACGCAGAGCATCAAACCCTCCTCAGCCATCGGTACAACTCGACCCATAAAAACACGGCTCGGAGTGCCTCCACAGAGGACCGATCCCGACCAAAGCCGTACCGGGAGGAGTCGGCCCACCTGGCGTTCCACGAAGACCTCCTGCCTCCCTGGCTAGAATCACAAGGCGGCCTGGGCCAGGACCACAAGGCAGCCTGGACCAGGTCCGGCCGGAGCCGAGCCGGAGCCCTCCGACCGGCCGCCGAGGAATGCCTTTATATCCATTCAGCAGAACGGTGACACCAGCGATGTCAAACAATGTCGGCGCCGGCTCCGGACTCGCATCGCGCGGCATTACGTCGCGTTTATGGCCGTAATCTGTTGCTCTGGGAGAAGCGCTCCACACTTAGCCTTTCTGTCCGATTCAGAGAGAGAGGCGCCGGGACCGGGGAAGGGTTGAGGCGGGCGGGGCTCGGCACCGTAAATCCCGAGTCGAGCCGGTCCCTGGTTTCCCCGCGCGGCGCACTTCTGTTCGGGGGCACGTACAGACGGACCCCCGTCGACGCTGTGACACCGATCCAGCCAGGCACGCTTTATGTGACGGTGGGGAGGTAGGGGAGGGGACGGAGGAGGGAGGGAGGGGAGGGTCGGTTCCAGGACCGGCGGCAGCAGCCGGCCAGCGGACCTTGTCAGGGGTGACCTTCGCGCTTTGGACCGGCGACCCAAATGGGCTTCGTGACGGTCGTGGTACCAGAAAGACGCCAGGCGTGGTGATTGGGAGAACATGCTTTCTAAAGTATCCGTAGACGTGTTAATGGACAAGGAAAAATAGCTTCCGGTGCTCGTTTTGGATCGCTGAGGCCATTTCCTCACCGCATTGGATCTAAGAGGCGGTCGTGCCACCCTTTTATAACACCCACTATCTCGCCGAAACGTACGCGTCGTAGTATGATGCATGAGCAAGGAAGTGTATTATCATGCAAACGCATTTAGATTCACGGATTTAAAACTGCACGGCACTTACACAGATTTATCGCGAGATAATTGTTTCAGCTAAGCAGGCCATGCATCTGGCAGGTAATTGTTTTCGGGCCGCCCCGTCTGTGCACCTGCCTTGGTGGACAAGACGGGCGGCACGGCTCTAAGGAGATCACATAACGAGCGGGATGCAGCCTGCAGCCCCCTGATTGCGGGCCACAGCCGCATGCCGCGCTAAACGGCCGGCTCGAGTCGCGTCTGGGCGGCTTCCTCTGTAGCCGGCACGATGTAACAAATTGCTATCCGTGTAATTCGGACGGTGGCCGGTGGCGGCGCGCCGCCGCCAGTCATTGCCGTGACCTTGCCGTCCGCTGTCCTCTGATGCTGCCGCGGCGGCGGCGGCGGCGACCCGCCCTCCGCGGCGTCGGCGCTGCACACCTCGGCAGCAGACCAGTGTATACGGCATATCGCCAGAAGAGTGGTGCACGATGCACATGGTGCCGGACAGAGGGTGCAGAGAGGCCTCATACACGGACACGAGGGGTGGAGTTTCGATGAGACACGGCAACAGCCAGGGGATGCGGAGAGGCCTCGGACGGGATGCACACGTAGACGGGGGTGGAGTTTCGCCGGGTCGAGGCGCGGCACGACTCTGGCCGCCGACCGGAGACTGCATCGCGCCACAGACAAATATCCTCGCTGAGACTGCATCGCGCCACAGTCAGATATCCGGGCTGCCGGCCGCCGGCCAACACGTGTGCGGTGCCGGGCGGACGCGGCATCTCGCCTCTGCAGGCCCTTTGCATGCTGAGCGACCCGACACGAGGCGCTGGCAGATCGCAGGCGCGCCCGGCATGTGCACGAAAACTATTGCCAATCGATAGCCGGGGAACACGTGTACATTATCAGCGAAGTGATCTCCTCTGCACACAGTACGTTGGTGTTTACCAATGAATACTGAAAGATCAGATTACTGTCTTCCACTCTTCAATTTGTTCCTACTTAAATATAGGGATTATTCGCCGTGTAGATATTCCCCGCCATTCCCGTTTAGCGTTCTCCACGCTAATCCTTTTCTTTGAATCAATGTCTTTTATATTCCTCAGACATTCAAAACATAATTCACCATAAATGCTTTTCATGGAACTGGCGAAACGAATATGTGCGCTGCCTATCTTGATCGCAAATCAGATTCTATGAGAACATTTCCACATCCTCAAGTCAAACTCTAGAGCTCTTTTCTCTCATCGCATCCGACATGTCTCTTCCCTTCTCAGCTATAAACATAAAACGTACCAGCGACTAAAGCAGCAGCGAGGCGAGGTGAGGCGAGAGGCACTGCGCTAAAGACACCGTCAGGGCGGGAGAGCTCAGCAGAGGGTGCGGTGGCGGCAGAGGGTGAGAACTGAGGCAGAATGCCGGCGGTGGACCCCTCGGCCCGCACCGGCCGGCTATCATGGCCGGTAATGACCGTCTAATTGTCTAGCGGGGCCCGTGACAGGTGACGGTGCGACCTCCGCGGCAGCCCAGGGCACCGGTCCCACTGCCGGGCGCCGTAAAAAGTCCCGCGGCGCCGGACCACCGTCGGACCACCGTCAGACCACCGCCGGACCACCGTCAGACCACCACCTAAGGCCGCCTGGTCGTGGGTGGTCCCTATCATCCCGTCCGGCGCAGTCTCAAGGTCACTTTAAGCTCTGGGCGGACGCCGACCAGGCACGGACATAGATAAAAATGGACCAGAGCTTGCCACACCAGTGCGGAAAGTTGATTTCGTGCTGTGATAATCAACACGTAAATCGGATTTGCTTATCGAAAGCTTGTGCGGATTGAAGGTTCGAGAGCTATTAATAAGCAAGTACGTACCGTGATAGGTTGTTTTTCGTACCACACGAAGGCAAAAATTCGCATGCCGGTATGGTGCGGTGTCGGCGATTGTTCCAGCTGAGCGGCGCACCTGGTTTCTGAGCAGTGGCCGGCCGGCCGGCAGGCCGGTCGGCGGGTCGTTCGGTCGGTCGGTCGGTCGGTAAGGACAGACGCCGCTCCCGGCTCGGAGCACAGTTCACAGGCGGCCGTCTGACTGTGGGTACTGTTTACACAGCCCCGCAGTACATGGGAGGAGGACGCTGTCACGGCCAGCCCCCACCCAGCTCACGGAGCCGGACAGGCGAGCCGGGAACGCCGGAATACCGGCCCGGGTGCATCGCGTTGGTGCACGGACAGGGAGCGTTTACAAGGGCGTCGTGTCCGCTATCGGAGGAGCTGGCCAGAGTCCGCTCCACGACTCACCAACTCCCACGCCGCGGCGATGGAACAAACCCAGCCATAGCAGGGCTGATCGCCGAGGATTTCGTTAACATTTTAAGCCGGCATGCAAGTGTTGTTGTGGAGTACAGCCAGACAACATGTGATTTTACAAGAAAGTGGTTTCATTCCTGCTTTCTACACAGCACAGCACACAAATTGAATGTCGACCTTCACATGCAGTTTGTACAAAGCATTGTATCGGTATCCGGCAGAATAACCCATGACGACGAAACGTGGTATTTAAAATGTACTGTTAAGAGAAACATGTAAAAACTAACATGTACTTATTACTGAGACACCATGTGATTGTGGTATTACATGGTGGACGTTAAGTGACTCATGTGTCACCAATTCACCCAAAGCATTTTCAATGTCATGTGATAGTTGATACCCGTCTCCAGCCCCATTTTCCGCATTCCTACATTTCATAACAAAAGAAGATATTGTTTAATAAATAAAGTACGAATGTGTGTATGGATGGATTTCCAAGGTCAGATATTGCATTAAGCACAGTACCTATGTTCTGCAGATCCTGAACTCAAATCCTGATCACATATTGCCTGGTATAATTTAAAGACGAAAGTGTTATTAGCCCGGCATACCTGGACACGGTGCGTCCGATTAATGTCACCTGACCTTGAGAGCGGTCACTGCCACCGACTGCAGGTCATCACAGTCAGACAAGAATAGAGAGCGCCGAAGCGACTCGAACCCGCGGGCTCCAGTCGTCTACTGGGACAGGTCCAGCATTCTCGCACTGAGCTACAGAGACGGAAATTACATTAGCCACTCTTCAATTCGTAAATATAATGCCTCGACTCGACTCCAGTTGCGTTTAAACGTCACGCTAACACTTACAATGAAGATACTACCGCCCTCGTAACAAAGAGAAACCACGCATGCATAATTGAAGCGATTGCTATCCAGGTGTTCATTGACATTGTAAACATGCATAAGGTGTTCCAGGAACATGCATCACACACTGAAACGTGTATCAAGAGTAGGTATCCAATGTCTAGATACTCATGATTAATTTATATCGTCTGCATATCAGTCGCGGGTCTCGGAATTCGCACGGTGAGCCCTACTGTGAGCCACCGTCGTCCGTCAGACGCCAGTTTCCTTCACCAGCGTCTGAGCACAGGTGCAAATGCATTGTTCGCCCCGATATCTATCCAGCTTCGGGTCATATGAAACGTGCATGGTTTCCCTTTTAACCTGAGTGTAACGTCAATGTGCTGGGATAACGTGTCATATGCAACACACCATGATGAACCCACGTTCGTCTTGGCCAAAGCGCATTCCAGGGCCGGTATGTGATGATATAGTCACAGTGCAATATTAAGACTTTATAAATCATATGTTGCCGTGTAGATTCTCCGATGCGGTATGAACATTATACCAGTACCTAAAAAGGGCAAGGCTGATAAAAGGAAATGAAATGTCGTAGCATTCGTAAGGACATTCAACAGAAAAGCAGGATATCTAAAAATATAAAATCATAGTCAGTTTCTAGGCTACATATTCAAAATTACATGTACGTTTGGTGTAAGCTGTAAGGATCAGTGCATGGTAGCCCATTATGTTGATGTCTTTACGTAAGGCGTTGGCCCCCAAGAGTTATTACAAACGTAACCCTTGAGATAATTACGAGCGAGCGCGACGCGCTAGCTCGTCCTTTCGTCGTATGGGAGAAATATGAGTATGAGAAACCCCGCCCAACCCAACCCAACCTATGACAACGGTTTTAAGAAGCTAATATCTCTGCAACCGTACTTCCAATGGACACGCGGTCTTTTTTTGCTGAGCAGCCCCATCAAACCTCCCCTGTTGAGGCCAGTGACGACCCATATGGGTGACTAGTATATCAGAAACCACCACTGGGTGAAAAGTATATAAGAAACTAATTTCCCGATCGAGTTCAAATGTATTTACATGTAGCCCGTGGTCGCTCGTTCATCGCCAATTAAGAAGTTTTGGTGTCTTCTATGTCAAATGTTAAGGTAGTGTAAGGAAGACCATTTTTACTCTATGAATTAATGCTTTCAAGGTACTTATGAGAGTTAAGAAATAGCGCATGGAGTACAAAAAGGCCTTGATTACACTAAATTAATACGCAACCTTTATAAACGATAGTTCAGAATATTTACCTCTGGTAAAAGTAATTTTGCATTCAATGCAAGTGGAAATTGTAAATGTATTCGGTTGTAATCAAAGCAGGAAATAATAACACATGTTGGTAAATTATCTAGCTAACCTACATACATAGAGTAAACGACAAACAGGTAAAATATTCCGAAAAAGGACATATATGATGAAAACAGATAATCCACTACACCTCTCAGTTTTGGACACATTGCTTAACTTTTATTTATTTCCTTGTAACATGCAACGTTTTACCTCATGTTTCTGTATGTGAAGCAGGAAATTCAATTCATAAAGTGGATTAGATTTGTCCATTTATGACGTTTGAAGTAAACTTAAAGAAATTAGGTATAGTTGCATAATTTGTAAATAAATATCCCCTACAAGTAAGCACGATTTCTTTATTCACTTCGAAAATACTTGTTATATCCAGTATGAAAGCCAGTTGACTTTGTGGTTACTCGTTTCTTGTAGCTTGTACTTTCGCAAGAAAGGCTTCAACTGATCTTTGCTGTTGAAATGTGCTGGAAGTACACATTGGTACTTTCGTCCGTACGGTGATTATGGTAGGAGAAGGCACTCCTACTGAAAAATGACAATACCCGATACAAGTGTCGTGTTTGGCAGGTACGCAAACCACGATCATTGTTAAATGTACTCATATTCTAGTAATCCGTGTGTTGAGGTACAAAGCGCGTGCTGCCCTGTCACACGCATCATAAGCGTTCTGAAGCGGTGGCGTTCCAGACGGCCTCAAGTAGCAGGCTTCCAGACGGTCAAACGTTTCACATGCCGTAACTGTCCAGCAAATAATCCCGACACTGCATCGCTCTGGCCGGTGATAACAGAGAGCGGCGGAGCAATGTCACCGGTCCACCACCCCACAGGAAACTCCGCAGTACCGGCACGGTGAGCTGCCAGCCGCAGTTATCTCCGCCCTCCACTGAGCCGCGGCAGGCCGGCCGACGGAACCGGTCTCTGCGGCCGCCAGCCCCTGCATCACCTCCTCGGCGTCCCTCTGCATCGCGTCCCCGGCGGCTGGACGCCCCTGCATCGCGTCCCCGGCGGCCAGCAGCCCCTGCATCGCGTCCCCAGCGGCCGGCAGCCCCTGCATCGCGTCCCCGGCGGCCGGCGGCCTCTGCATCGCGTCCCCGGCGGCCAGCAGCCTCTGCATCGCGCCCCCGGCGGCTGGACGCCTCTGCATCGCGTCCCCGGCGGCCAGCAGCCTCTGCATCGCGTCCCCGGCGGCCAGCAGCCTCTGCATCGCGTCCCCGGCGCGGCAGCTGGACGCCTCTGCATCGCGTACCCAGCGGCTGGACGTCTGCATCGCGTCCCAGGCGGCTGGACGCCTCTGCATCGCGTCCCGGGCGGCTGGACGCCCCTGCATCACCTCCCCGGCGGCCGGCAGCCTCTGCATTGCCGGGTCAGAGCAGACACTGCCGAGTTCTCCGCCCTGAAATGTCGCTCTGCCGCGTTCTCTGCCATCATTGTTTATAACTTTGCTTGTTTCCAAATATATTTTGATTGATTGATTGATTGATTGATCAGAGGCAGACGCTGCCGTGTTTTCTGCCCTCAGAGGCAGACGCTGCCGTGTTTCCTCCCTCCCCCCCCCCCCGAGAGGCCGCTCTGCCGTCAGAGACCGCTCTGTCGTCCGAAGCAGACACTGGGCCAGGACGACACACAGCAGTCGGGAGACTTCGCTGAGAGGTCGTCACCGCAGTCCCACGGGCCGTGTCACGCAGTCCCACGAGACGTGTCACCGCCTGTCGACGTCCGGAGCCGCCACGGACGGAGAGGAATGCAGCGCGCGGCCAGACGTGACCGTTGACCCAGCGAGCGGCGCCAAGGTCAGCGGGGCGGCGGCGGCGGCGGCGGCGGCGGCGGCGGCGGGGACGATGACGCATTGTGGTGCCGTTTCTGCTCCTTCCAGACGGTCAGACGAGGCAGCAGGGCCGGGCGCTGCCGACGGACGTGCCAGGCCCGCCACCGGACTGCCTTGGCTGGACCAGTCTCAGGAGTGCCCTGAGTCACGGCGGGGTCCGAGGTGGGTCCGGGGTGGGTCCGGGGTGGGTCCGCGGCGCCCCGCGCGACCCCCCGCCGCACGGGAGGGACGCAGGCTGGAGAGGAGGAGGAGGAGACACCTCCGGGCCCAACGGCCGCGTGCTGGGCGCCCAGCCGCGGCCGCGGACCGATCGCTATCGACATCCCCGGACCGGCCCGACAGGCCCGGGTTTCGTAACGCCGCACCGCATTGTACGCACTGTATACGGCGATACGGCCAACGCGACGATGTGGATTGATCGCCCGAGCATCGCCCGCTGATCGACAACGATCGCCCAACGTATTCCAGTGCGCAGCGATACCGACAAAGCCGTGCTGCTGCGGCAATTCCGAACGGCAGCGCCGGAAGGCGGTTTGCGTGGTGTCGATTCGCCGAAGAACATTGGCACGGGAGCTAGTCAGTCTGTTGGTTCGGGCCTGCGTTAGGTAGGTACTGCGACGCGCCCGCGCCGGCAGCCTGGCGCGAATCCAGATTGTGGGTCACGCAGGACGACTAGTGATTTATGTGCTGTCGCAGCTAAAATCACCGCATTTAATTAAGCAGTCGAGGCTGTTAACACTCGTGGTGTCGAAACAAACAACCTGCACCGGGCGCGTTGCGCAACTGACGCATATGTACTTTTGTGGCGACAGGCGGTGACCACTGCGACGAAACACTCGACAAAGTAGTGCAATCCAGTTCAGAGACGTTGGGCGTGCAGAGAGAATTCAGAGAGGATGTTTTGAGGTCGAGGCACTTGCGCCAAGATCTGCGACTAGGCGAGAACAAGGCGGAACTTGGCTGAAGCTTTGTTCTTGTTATGCGCAACGCAGGAAGATGGAGTTTGGAATTACAATAACGAGATGGACAACACGCATTATCTGTCAGCAGAGTAACATAGTAATGGTGGCAAAACTTCCAGCAGCTCTCACTCAAAAATAAATAATGGAAAATTGTTTCGTGAAGTGAGCAGCATTGAGTCCTCACCAAAGACACTGTGATGCATGCAAACAAACCATAAGCCCATCATCAATCGTAATATACCTAGCATTCAATTTAAAAAGTCAAACCTGACGTGGATAACAACGAACTTCAGCTTCCACCAGTTTGAAAGTAGGCACTAGTGTGCATTCAAGCAGTGCAGTGTGCACACAAACACACACATAAACATCTGGAAGGGCGCTGCATTTAATCGCTGTTAAGACAATTCTACTAAAGACGTCGTGTAATCAATGATCTGGTTTTCAACCCACGGCTTCAGGATCGTCCCAGTAAACAAAGACAAAGCTCGGGTCCACACCAGAGCCACTTACCGTTTGGCCACCTGTCCTCGAAGCCGAGTGAGAAACGTGCTATCCTTGGCGGCCATTTCACACTTGTTGCTCGGCGTCCGACATGACCCTCACAAAAACGCAGCTGTTGTGTCACTTCTCACAGGGAGGGCCGCGTGCAAAAACCGCCGCCGCGGCCACTCGCCGGCTGCACTGAGCGGCGGGCGGCCAGCGACATGCGCTGGCCG
>JARBER010091940.1:0-11491 GCA_030265075.1 Balanus glandula
CCTCACCCACCTCGGCCGCACACCGTGACCACTTTATATTGAAACGGAGCCAGCGAAAGAGCTTGGTCGACATACCAGCCTGGGGGCGAGGCGCTACCGACGGCGTCGGGGCGTTGGGCAAGCCTTCCCAGGGCGGGATCTGGCCGTCTGGTCGACTGACGCCCGTCGCGTCCGCCGTTCCCAGCCGGTGGGATGGGGAGTGGAGGGGAGTGGATGGGGGAGGGGAGGGGAGGGGAGCGGTGGGGAGGGAGGGGAGGGGTGGGGAGGGTGCGTGTGGCGCGCGGTGGCGCGTGCCGGCGGTTGCGCGCGGTGGGAAGCGGGCCAGCTGTGGGGACGGGGGGGGCGAGACGGGGCTGTCAGGGTCGGGAGAAGGCTGGGGCAGGATCTGCCATGGTGTGAGCTCGTGATCGGAGGTCGGCGGCTGGAGAGGTTACTAGATACGGGTCACAAGAGCGTGAAATGAGTATTTTTCCAAATTTTCCCTCTCGCGTATTTTTTAAGGATTTTGAGGTTCAATGTTTTTGCAGTCTTCAAGCTTTTAAAATGCGTAATCGTGCGTCAGATATTTCACTCGTACAGTTACTTTTCTATCCTTGGGATCGGAAAAAGCATAGGTTCTTTCCCATGGCATTATAACATATTCAGTGATAGAGGTGCATCATGGCCTTCCCGCACTGGAAAATGCTATGAATGAAGATTAACCTTCGCTATTTTATAATTCAAAGCTATCAAAGTCCAACTTCCTCTTATTCCTACCAATTACAATTCCATTTATGGACTTTATGGACCATAGTCTTCGCCACGCGAGACATATGCTGATTGCTGATACCCCCTAATTTTGTCCGTATACATAACTCGTTATACCTCAGCAGTTTGAAGCCAGCATTGACCGACCATGAACTGTTCCAAAAATTAGTCTATAAAATGTACTAATGCGTATAAATAGCACATACTTCAACGCAACAAGGCACATATATTCTCACTCTCCCTTATTTAAGCATCCCCACACATATTACATCATCTAAGCAAGGCTGGGACAGGAAAACTCGTCGATTGAGTGTTCACTGCTTACAAAATCCGAGGCGAGACACATAGCCACCAAAAGCACCAGGCCAGCAAGAAGAGCAAATGCAACCAGTTACATGAAAGTACAACGACACGGCAGAAACAAAAACGAAGCAAGCCCGGATAAAACGGCAAAGAAGCCCAAATGAATTAGCGACGCATCAGCTCTAAGTAAAGCACATCGGTGACTGAGTTAAATAATAAATTTGGAAAGAAAGTTAAACATGTGACGGAGGCTGGTACCAGACCGATATGCCAATTCATTCGCTTTCTATTCCTTGCTTCAATGTCATACAAGAACATAAGCACAACAATATGGGTTAAACGTTTCAGTAACTGGATGCAAAGTTTTTTTCTCGATGGTGATTTCCCCTTTACCCGTTAACACCTTCAACCCCTACCCTCTGAGGCGAACAGTGACGAGCAGTGACGAACAGCGACGAGCAGTGACGAGCAGTGACGAACAGCGACGAACAGTGACGAACAGTGATAAACAGTGACGAACAGTGACGAGCAGAGGCAAACAGTGGCGAACCGGGAGCCAAATTAGACCCAAATCCACCCAGCCGCACCCCGCTTAAGAATCCCAGTTCAGTCAAGGGTTCAACGGGTGCTATCAAGCGCCATCACTCCGTGATGTGAGAGCCAACTCGGAGCTGACTCCACGTTGAGTGACGAAACGCCTGCATCACGGCCGCCCGGCTGATGAATGAAAACCGGGACCGGTAACGGCGCCGTGCGGTACCCTCGCGGCATGCGCGGGGGCGTGCAGGCTGCGGGTGGGGTGCTCACCCCCCCCCCCCCCAGGGGTGACCCAGGTCAGGGGGCCCGCGGCTCGGCGACACGATTCCCACTAATGAGAGATTCAGACGACGGGAGCCTTGGCGCCGGGCTGCGGTGGATTCCGGCGGGGTTCAAGGGCGGTGTTTAAATGACGCGCAGTGCACCCGTAAACGCACCGTCAATGTTCTCATTTTACGTTAGTGTTGATGGCGAACACTTGTCTGCGTAGCCGAAAATTCGGCAGTTAAAGTGTAGTTACATGGCTTCAGGATCACGACGTCGGCGACTACAATAGACACGCGGCAGTTGTATTTTCTCGTGTAAAGCCGTTTGAGATTCCGTCAATAATAAACACCGACTTTAACAACCAGTCGGAACATTGCCATGCAGCCCAACAAACCGTGCGGCTGCAAATAGATGCGAAGGGAATAAAGCCGGATCTTTGCTGCCCGCACTTACCTCCAGACCACCAACGGATGCTCCAAACGGCGACTGTTATTTATATTACAGCCATATTTCACTATAATCGTGATATATCCTTTCACTGCTGCATTCACACCCCGGACCACCGTGCATGATAATCCAACAAGCGGCATAAATGGAGGAGACGTCAGCAAAGCCGTATCAGACTGGGAGAGCGCCTAATAAGGCATGAGACCTCCGCAGATGTTTCACTGCACCCGTAGAGTCGTTTTACAAGACTCAGATCCATTCGGTAAGATAAGTGCAGCAGCTGCCTACATCAAACGTCGCTCAGTGGTGTAGTATACGCTTCCACGAAATCTTGTCTCAGCTCCAAGAAAACGTGTTCGGACTCAATGGGTGAAGGGCGCGAGATACTTAACGTAATATAATCCTACAATGTCACACTAAGTAAAGGACAACTTCAGTTAACTACTCGGGTGTCACCCTGGCGTTGCATCAGCCATTGAAATGCAAGTTGATGCAGTTTCAGAGGACAGACTCAGCCGCTGTCTGACTGCACGCGCCATTGTGCTCTCAGAAAACCTACAATTATTTAAATTTAGCATGTCTTAAGTACCTTAGATCACAATCATGTTAAATAAATTCATCCTGCCGTCAACGTGCACTTTGCCTGACCACCAATAACGTCATTTGAAAATGACAACGATTTCCGGCGGCTACCAAAGCGCGACTATTTACCACCTGTGTATCACCCTGCTACAGGTCACGACTTGGGGAGCTCCGGAATCTCCAAGGATCCTGCTACTGTCACTGCTACTTCCTACACGATGCATCCCACAAGTTTTCAGCATGACGCACCGCGTTCACACATGCACCCCTCCACCGTGGGTGGTGATCCCGACGGGAATACCGCCGGGACGAGAACGGGATGACGCGGGTAGGGGGACCCGTGGACCGTTTACCAATCACCAATGACCGATGACCGATGACCGGCGCCGATCGAGCAGCCTTGGCGACCGTCGCCCGCCTCAGGTCGGCCGCGCTGGCGTGCTATCCATTCGGCGGCGTGCTACAATCGGCGGTACAATCGGCGGTACAATCGCCGGTTTATGGCCGTGCAAATCGATCGAGCCGGCTCCGAGTGGCGCGGTACGTGTCCGGTGTCGAGCCGCCGCCAAGGGCGAGGTCAGCTGCTGAAGAAAGGCTCGACAAAATCGCATCAGCATACTGCGGGAATAATAAATAGCCGTATATAGTATTAGTTAAACAAGGTCAAAAATATATATAAACAGAAAACAAGTTAGTCAGAATGTAGTATCATATGGTGTAAAAACACAAACTGAAAGCCCGATTTCAACAATGCGAGCTTTAATTACTTGACAATGGATAGTTCACCCATTTCACTTGTCGTATTCCTCGGCCAACCAACCCCACCTGAGAACCTGGCCATGTGCAGAGTAAAGATCATCCCATTCAGCTCTCCAGTCTTAAGGCGGGCTCCGATGCTGACGTGTGCACTGAGACGCAGGGTACAATGTCACCTTGCGGGATCTCAGCCGCAGAGTCCGACAACGGTAGGCGCCCGCGTGTGACCCCTTCTGACCCCCACGGAACGACACAAATGGGCTATGTGCATGGGTGGCCATTGAGACAATGCTAACCAAATTCTTAGGTCGATTAAAATTTCGCTAGTGTCTTCAAGTTCACGACCTTATCAGACATAACTGCATTTTAACGAGGAAAAATCGTTTTGTTTTAAGACAACTATGGCCAGCGCGAAGGGGTTCATAAGTCACAAAGTTCAAGCTCCCACAATTGGCGATGCCCTCTTGAGAACGCCCTTGAAAATTTTACCGGCAGCAATTAACCGTGATCTTTAGGAGCGTGGTCCACGGTCGCAGAAAAGAACACAACATGTATATTAGTTCACACTTAAGACCACAGCGTGAGCTTTGCGTGACGGGACAGAGCATACATGCCGTGGAACGGAAACCCCATCGCGAACCTTTGTCTTGGAAACAGGAAGACCAGACAGGAGATGATAAAGACATACAGTATAGCTAAAGGGAATAGTGAGCACAAAAAATACACGGTAATTGTGATAGGGAGCTTGTTAGTTCTCATTTGTACTCCAAAAAGGAACCGCGACTAAAACAAGTGTAGCTTAATATCATAGCTCCTTTATCCACATACAGCTGAGCTAGATAGCTTATTAAGGAATTGTAATGGCGTTTCAATTTGATCTATTTCTAAAGATTTTCTTTATCCCCAAAATTGCGAATTGCGAACTGCCTGATTTCTTCTCATATCTCATGCTATTTATTTCTACCTGGGCTGCTGGCCACCGGGAGCTACGATGAAGACATAGCCTACTAGAGTTACCACTGCACTTTGACGAGACATGACAGATAACAAAGCCACTGCAAAGTGGCCATCTCACTGCGATAGCATCACCGATCACGCCGGCTATTTCGCATTCGATTTGAACATGGCAGCGACTCAGAGCGACGCCGATAATGGCAGGTACCCGACGCCAATCGGCACGTGACCAATGCAATCACGCTGCTGCCAGTCACGTGACGGCGTCCGATTGCCTGTGTGATTGTCACGTGGGCGGGTGGTGGCCGGGGAGATCGGTTCCAGATGAGATGTCGGCGAGATAGGACCCGTCGCGCAGCGGGACGGAGATCGGGAAGGGTCAGACGCGGTGAGACGCAGTGAGACGCAGTCAGGGTGTGGAAATGGCAACTCGAGTGACCCAGCGTTGATGAAGTTGCAATGACATGATATAGTGTGGCGTAATGACACATGGTATCTGAAATGACTTACGAGAAATGATCTGTGCCATATGTTCGAATCAGCGTTGATATAGGTCAAGCATAATTCGGTTTGTGGGACCATTTTGTTGCATTAGATTCCCTGCTGCTTTGCTAGAAAATGGTTATGAAAGACAGATGCGATAATCGGCCATACACAAAAGGGAGGTTGTAATCTATTAAGTAAAAGCCGAATTATATGTGAGTCTTATATGTAATTTCTATATTTTCCCAAATGACTTTCCACTGCCTGATCTGAGGAATAAAAAAAATGCCTGCCTGATACAATCTGACAGATTTTACAAAGCCAATGCATATTACCAATCCATGGCGATCATGGGTTCAATTTTTTGGAATGCATGTAGGCGAAACATTAAAAACAACTATAAGTTGTTTAGTCTCTTGCTTTGGAGCCTAAATTTTAAAAGGAGCTGTTAGGCTAATACCCTGTAATGTTTCGGCTCGTGACAATGCAAGTCCAGCACCGTCAGTCATAACTGTGCTTAGCATAGAAGGTCGAGTATTTAGTGTCTAATCAAGGTATTATACAATATGTGTTTGGGGTCATAACACGTATATAAATAACCGAAATAATTTAAAATAATTTAAAACAGTTTACGACGGCCATCTCAAAATTACATTTAAATCTCCACATACTTTCACTGAATAAGTAACTGAAGCCTCCAATGCGAGGACTGAATTATCCCGTCCAAAAATAATCAAAAATTGCGTCAGCTTACAGAAAATGAAGCAGGGCCGATCTCCGTCCACCAGCAGGTAATAATGCGTACTTCACGTGAAATCAGAAATACGCACGTTATTGTGCGCCAGCGACCTGCCGCGTGCGCGGAGGCGGAGGGAGCCGGGCTCATCAACCGGCCATGAACCGAGCCGACCCCAAAAAGTGCGCTCGTTATGTATGTAAATCAGCCACCGTCTCGGTCCGGACAGGTCCGCTGCTATTTCGTAGCAGCCATTTCGGTACGGTCACTTGTCGGCTGGAGACGGCCTGGGCGACCTTTGTCCGCTGCCTCTGTAGACTCGGACACTGACTCTGACAGTCTCTGACCCGGAGTTTGACGTCGAATGGGACGAAGTTGCGCGGCATTTCACGCTGATTTGATATTCAGCGCGTGAGGTGCGCACAGAGCCGGGCGTGGTCGGGTGTTGCAATTCGAGGAATCCCGGGCGCGGCCCATGCTCTCTGCCCAACTCGAGATGTGAAGTGTGAAATGGGACCACTGCATGTGCACTGTGAAAGTTGAGACTGAAACGTACTTATCATGCTGTGCTGAACACCAGAGAAACGATAATCTGCAGACACACGTGTTCAATGTTAATGCGCAATGCATGCGACCTCCGCCTTACCAAAATCATAACTATTCGAAGCTGTGTAAGTGGTTTGAGCGCCTACGGCAACTTTACAAAAATTTGAATTGAGCGTAAGCAATTATCTTGGAAGGCTGAGTGCTTATAAATATTAACACGTATTGTGCATATGTCACTATCACTTAACAAATGTTCATGATTAACATTAATCCGACGGAAGTTTTTTGTTCCTAAATCTGTATTTTCCGCAGAGTGCTGGCACCCCTCTGCGATCGTGACAGATAGTTCCGTTGCTGGTGAATGCAAATGTTCAACTTGAAATATGGTTGTAGTTACGCAGGGTCATATGCACTGGCAAAGACGCAGACGTTCTCGCGGGGCTCACATGACAGCATTGTCACGAGCCTGGTGATGAATATGGCTGTTTATCTGCTAGAATGTCCCCCAATTAGCATGAGACAATGAAGACGCGCAAGGGTTGAATCTGGAAACACCAACAAAGGCATCCGACCAAGGACACAGTAGCCACTGTGTGAGAGGGGTGGGTCCCCCGGGTCCCAGCAATCATTTAGCAATTACTTTAGTCGGCGTGTCGCTATTGTACGAAAACAAACGAGCTTTGGCGTCCAGAGGCCTAAGCGACAATTAGTTACTGATGCGATTCGTCGCTGGGAGATGCTTTAGTGGTTGCTTGAAGTACGGTGCTGTATCACCTAATTGAAAAAAGAAAAATAAATATTTTCAACTTAATCAACTTCCCTTTTGTGTTGGGATATAAGACCATCAAAGTCAAACGTATATACAATGAAGTAATTAGCAATTAGGAAAAACTTAAGAAGACAGAAAAATCACTACTGTTTGTTTTTAGTAGCAAAAATCAAAACAATGAATAACTGAATTGGAGCCCTTCATGAAATGGAAATCCCATATGAATATGGAAATGGAATGGAAATGGATGGAAATGGGACAATTTTTGGGGGAATGAAATGGAATGAAATGGATTTGGATTTGAATGAGACAAACCATATCATCTTTTAGCACTAAAAACAGTAAATACGTTGAATTTGATGGAAATGAATGGAAATGGGAGCCCAATTTAGTATGAATAGAATATGGATTGGAATGGATTCGGATCTGGCTGAATGGGATGGAATGGGATGGGAGTTGAAAATATGTCCAATGAAGGGCTCTACTGTGAATGTCGCTATATCTGCAGATACAAGAGAGAGACAACACCGGATGCTATTATCAGTCACGTATAACCCGCATGGGAAAACAAACATCACAAATTCATAATCCAGCATGAGTCCCTCTAGCGTTTTCTTCACGCGCTGAAGGTGAGCCGGCAATCTATCACACAAGTAAGCACGTTATTACTGATCAACTGGCTCGAGTCACGACATGACGCGAATGCTTGGAGCCGTATAGCCATTATAACGGTCAACTAAATAGTTATGCCTCGAAGTCACGCAACCACCACGCCAGAGCAAACCCGTGAGCCGACCAGTATACACTCAGGCTCTGCTGCAGTGTTCTGACGCCCTAACGAGCATAGAGGCCGCCGCAAATCGGCCGTATCAACGCAATTTATTTGCATTTGCCTCAACAACTGATTATGGGTGCTGTCACGTTATATGTTGATGCTCTCACTTGCATACAAATTTGTTCTCAAGAGCGAAATAGTAGGTTCGTGACGTGGCTGGCGATAGATTAGGTCCATCTTCGGCCTGTGGCAACCTTGATCCAGCTACAGATTGCTGCCATGTAAGCCGATAGCTCCAATTACATCCCGCAAGGTGGGTCAAACGCGATGTGTTTAACACACCCCTTGATAAACAGCTCGCATCAACAGTGGAGCGATTCGATCTAAACCGCACAATTGTCAGACGCGGTTCACTTCGAGGCTTGAGGAGGTCATCTCAGTGACCTTGACGGGTCACAAGGTCACGTAAACTGCGGCTGGCAGTGGTGTACAATTACGGCCGCGGAGGCCACCGTTTAGGGTGGCTCTTATACAGCTCTGCAGCTCCACGGCTGAGAACGCCAGCTGAGTCCGTGAACTTTGTCATGGTACACGGGCAGGCCGGCGGTTACCCGCTGAGTAATATGGGACGAGTCACCCGTTATCTGGAGTTGGCGTGCGAGGGAGGCAGGGGACAGGCATGGTGTTGTATGACCAGGAAGAGGCGTTCATAAATGATGCGAACGGCACGGGGTCACAGCGGCTCTTAGATGTGGTTTGACTATGGGCAATGGGCATCCAAAAACTTTATATTTGGAACATTGCAAATGCTGGAGGAATTCGGATTCCAATAAATTTCAAGTGACAAGTGTGCACAGATGCATTGATACAAAGGTCCAGAGTACCAATGACTGCAATGGTTGACTTAAAATGACTGCAATGGTTGAAACCAATATTGCAAGGTTCAGTTTTCTACTTTACAAGTCGCTGCTGCTTTTGAAAAACTTAATCACTTGCCGTTAGAAAGGGCAATTAAAGGGACATTGCTACATTAACATTAGGTTTGAGTTGAGATAGCCATATTAATTGCTGGGCTTTGAAAATAGATATGGTATCAGCTAAAGCAACCACAATGTTCCAATGAAGAAGATATTCAAGTTTAATTTTGACATCTGTCAAAAATAAGGCGCATGTGTATCGGTATTTGGCCTTATTTACTGATGACGTATTCTCTGTTTACCATATTTGTATGTAGTAGACTTGGGCAGCAATATTGGCAGCAATTAGTAGCGTGAAGGTTTTCTCCACTACCCAAAATTTCTGTTTTTTTCTTTGCTATGACGTCACTAGATAAGATAAGATAACTTCAATTTGTAAGAGTCTGAGTTATTATTTAGCGAAAAAAATGGATAATCGTGATAAGTAGCATTTACTTCATATTTTAACATACATTCGACATTCATTTGACAACTTCAATAAAGGTGGGAACTGGGAATGTCCCTTAAATTGATCAAATGCAAACTTGCTGACCCAGTGTAAGTGTCGTTTCAATTATGGAACAGAATGTTGGGTTTTATTTGACACTAGGTTTTTGCGATTAAGGTCTCGAATGCCCTGCTGTCTCTAGCGATCCACAAAATATGCATGCTTTGTTCTCATATGTGAGCTTAATATAGGTATAATATATAGGTATAAGCCTCTGAAACGCTGGGATCGAGCAAGGGGTGCTTCTCTACCGTCACCGACCATATCGTTTTTTTGGCGATATGACGAAAGCCAGTTATGAAATAAATTTGCAATTTTTGGTTCTTTTGAGTGCATTCCGTGACCATATGCAGGTACAATTCATTGCAGGTCAGGTCACCGGGACATTACAAAGCCAAACGGCACGAAAGCGTCAGTATCTGATTTATAACTTGAGTTGTCATTGCTTAAAAACACCTGTGGCGCCTTCAATTATATAAATGCGCAATTAGTAATGGGAAAGATGAATATGTAGAGCAAAAAGAGCCAAATAGAAACTGGTATGTCGATCAAACACCTCCACGTGGTCACATGCATAATATTCCACCCAGAGCTAAATAGGCAGGCACAGGATTCAACTTTGCCAACTCGCCACGTAAATAAGCGACGCATAATAACGTATTACATTCAAATGACTCGCCGACTCATTTGTATGCAGGAATTTCAGCGACGCTATTGATAATCTTTTCATTTCACTAAACACACACACAAAACCTTGAGTTGGAGGAGGTCGCGGACATCCTGGCTCCGAGAAACAGACTTCACTTTCAAAACGGAGAATTATGAACCACCACCATCTTATTCACAGCGAGCCACCGGAGGCGTGACCTTGACCTCGAGCTGACCCCACCTCACGATGACGTCCGACGTCTTCGTTAGTTTGTTTTCCTTTACAAAAGCAGCCATGGGTTCGTCGTTAGTACTGATACAATCTAGCCTCCACCCGAAAGGGAGAAGATAGATTATGGAATTCGGGGGTGAATGAAGCGGCACAGGCCTAGGGATAAAAATGGCATTTAAATGATTGATGAAAATGGTAATGTGTACAACAATAGGCTGTTTGTTTTACCAATAACAGCTCAGCGTTTCCTTTCCAGAGCCGCCTCGTTTTTTTATCGTGATCTTATCATCATACAACAGAAAACATACCTACAGTTACTATGCAGCATACAGTTCCTAATATTATCAACAAGTTAATCACCTTTGAGCGAATTATAACAGTAATTCACTTCAACGAGTAAGGTAAATGTACCAAGACATCAAGTGAAGAGGCATTCACAACTCATCATAATACCAAATACACATAAATTGATGACAGCACATTACATACATTTGTTGTCCAAGATACATTTTTAAGCGAGCGTTATAGCGGCTTTGGCTTTGGACCTGTTTGTATTTATGATTTTACTGAATATTGATGATACCCTCACTTTTGAAATATGACGGATGACGTCTCGTGATTCAAGATATACTGTATCGGTGACTAAATAGTTATACCGACACTGAGCGGAAGGTATTTCATCGGCTGAAAACGTTCCGCCTTGTGCTGGATGAAGACATAAGAAGACTCTGCGCTGAGGAAAAGTATCACTGAGGAGGAACATGTAAAGCTAAGAGCTCGACAGTGAAATAAAAATGTCCCAGATTTTGCCTGCCTGCTATAATATACCTCTATTTACGTTTTATCGATGGCCGATTGTATTCGTGTTTCAGCAGAGGTGGGTAGCTTCCGTTACTCCGTTACTCCGTTACTAACGGAACTACTTTTTTGAGTAACGGAGTAACGACCTCGTTACTTTTCAAAACAGGTAACGGACCATGTAACTTCCGTTACTTTATACTCAAGTCCGTTACTCCTTTACTTTTGTGTTGATATAGTAAGCAGGCGTGAAACGACGTTCGCTTATACACTGAGAGACGCTTTGAAGAACCCTTACTAAAACTCCTCCCATAAATAATGATAGCTTGAAATCTTGAAGAAGTATGGAGGAATCCCATAGGTTCTCGAAGACTTCTTCAAGAGCCTTATGGGTTCTCGTTTTTCCTATTCTTATGTGACAGCACTTTGTAAGAGTCCGTGGGTTTC
>JARBER010092051.1:0-11490 GCA_030265075.1 Balanus glandula
GTCGCTTCAATTGGGAACGGCTGCCGGCCGGCCGCAGCAGCGGGAGTAGTTCGTCTAGTCTTTTTTAGGTCAATGGTCTGATGGGAGAAGGAATCATACAGGAACGACTCGCACAGCAGTCTGTCAATTAACAGGAGCGCTCTGGGACAAATCGGCGTGATAAGGTAAGTGCTTTAGTTGGTAGCTTTGCGAATGCATATTGGGAAACATGCTACAACTCTGGCGAACTGCTTTGGCACGCAGGTGCACAGCTTGGTGCTTAGACTTCTTTTGCGACTAAAAATGTATTTTGCAACTTCTGAGAGCAACGAGACATCACACTAGCCCATCACCAGTACATTCATTTTTAATTCCAATCGCTTGCAATTATGGTTTTAACATTCATTGTACATTAAGTGTCATTGATTATCTAAAACTATTATCTTCTCACTGACATTTGTTCACTCTTCCGACGAAACCGCGTTCTGAGTATTTTGGCTACAGCGAACAATACATAACCGTGCCACCCAGCCACTCCAGTTGTCCCCGCGACTGCGACTGCAGTGATTGGGTGCTATCGACTGCAGTGGTTACTGCGTGGCGCGGGCTCTGGTTCCTTCTGACCCGTCCACCAGCGAGCGACGCGTCGCTGTCGTACCCTCGCCTCGGCGGCGCCCGGAATTGATCGCTCGAAGACGGGCCGGCGCCGCGGCAGCTCAACTGGCTCCGAGAACACCCAATATCCGCCGCACCTGAAGCGCTGTTGGACGCGAGGCGCCAGCTTCTGTTCGACACGCGGTGCGCGCCGCGCGGCGCAGAAATTAAGTTAAGTCCCTGTACTGAGATAATCATCGCGGAACAGACTGGTGGGTAATGTTAGCAGCTGTGCTAACCCGCGCCATGCCGGTGCTCGGCGCCAACTTTATCGTGCCAGGGGGAGTGGGGGGGGGGGGGGGGGGGAGGGGGAGTCTACGCACTTCTCGTCTAACTAGGTCGCTGTGATAGTAATACTTAAACCAAAAGCATCGTTCGAAAGTTCGTCAGATATAATTTCGCAACTTTTTTAAATTGCTCAGGGTGAAATTGAGGTCATCAGAGTTCATCAAAGATCACATATTCCAGTTTTAGGACGTTGCAGCTTTGTTAGCTAACAAATGAACGGCACAAATTATCGATAGAAAATGCAGTTTTATTTCGTTAATATGATCAAATTTGACCTTAGATCAATAGTTTAGGCTCTAGATGTCATAAAGTTAAAAATGCTCCTGTTCATCATTTTGCTAATTAATATTTCACTTATAAGGAAAACGTGCATTTGGTAACGCCAACGTGTTTGTCACGTCCAGGCGCTTCAGTTAATGCCCATGCTGAACTTGCAATATCAACTTTAAAAAAGGTCGAGGTAGGTAAGGTCAAGTGGTGACCAACGTAGTTCATGTTGCATATTTGGAGACGCGTCTTGTCGATACAAACACATTGCTGCTAATTCAACCTCTCTATTTGCACTGTGTCGTGAGTTACTGACATAAAAGTGATGGCAACGTTGCATGACATCAAAAACCCCGTTGGGATCACTGAAGACAATTTACACTTGGATCGCTAACAATATGCTAAGATAGCATGATACAGAAATAATGGAACTGATGTCTTGAATTTCCTTGAAAAAGGAAGCGCTTCAATGTTTTCCCAATGACTTAGGATGGGGAGAATACGAAACTGACCCGAACTTAGGTCACCGATACATAAATTTCGAGATCAACAAATTACAAGTTCTTATACCCTTTTAACACCCTGTGATTGTCGAACTGATCGGGGAAGAACTCTGACTTTAGCACGATCCTAGTTGTTTTTTGGATGTGGGTTCACGTGACCTGGTCTGGTGACCTAACCTGAAACGAACTGAGACTATATTTTTCCAAAGTGTGCCTACTTATTAATTAAATATTATTATTATTATTATTATTATTATTATTTGTATTATCATTATTATTATTATTATTATTATTATTATTACAATTATTATTATTATAATTAATTTATTATTATGAATTAATAATTAATTAGTATTTAGTAATTAATGCCTCAAAAGATGTGCCGATAACGGCGGCGATGCGCGCCGCCATTTTTTGCCATTTGCAGTACTCTTAAACACCTTGTAAGTGTCAAACTGATCGGGGAAGAACTGGCTTTGGCACGACCGTAGTTTTTTGGAGGTGGGCTTAAGTTACCTGGTCTGGTGACCTGACCTGATATGACCTGGTAGTTTATGACTATGGAGGGTGCCAGTGCTCCAACTTAAGCATACTGGAAGTACATACATACATACACTGTACACTGTACACTGTACACTGTACAGTGTACATCATAGTGCTTTTGCCATATTGCTCTGATCCCAAGCCTGCGCTGTAATCATTTGTTTCTCTTCCATTTCCACAGCAATTGCATTTACGCTCACATAACATTCATTACAACACTCTGACAAGCTGGATGCAGTTTACATTTTCTTAAGGTGCTATCTTTGTGCCATCCAGGGAACGAAAATTCAGATCCGTTGTGAAGAAAAGCCATTGTTCATTTTGACTCCATTCCGTACCATCTATTCTCGATCCAATCAAAATTGCGTTCCGACGAGTCCGGAATCACTGGCAGGCACCGTGGCTGACGGATGTGCCGAAGACGCAGGTCCGTGGTATTAAATAAACCAGCTGCTCGGTGTTCCACTTTCCGGGAAATGGACTGAAATAAAAGATAACGTGCAGACTATGAATTGGACACATATTTCTGACGCACTCATATTTCTACACTCAAATTCCTGTACCACGATGTGACATCTCTGACAGTGGTTGAGCAATGAAACTGAATACCCTTAACTGCATTGTCGAAAATATGTGCCTATTACACATACTGATTCTTCAGCACCGTTATCGAAAGCATGTTACCGACTTTTCCCTGTCTACCGTACTAGTGATAAGCGTGCCGTATCATGCCTTGAGTAATTTATCAATTTTACTTTCTTGCGCGGTACTAATATTTGTCAGCATTTAGCATGTTCTGCGTTGTAATACCACTTAAGACGTCTCTGGAATAGATGAAGCACAATGTTATAGCAAACTTCAGGCGTCCATGGAGCCGGCAGTACATTGCGCTACAATAGGTCTTCACTCTTCAGGCGCTCAAGGAACGGGCGGTGTAGTGCGGTACAGTAGGCGTTCAGGCGTTCACGGAGCGGGCGGTGTAGTGCGGTACAGTAGGCGTTCAGGCGTTCACGGAGCGGGTAGTGTAGTGCGGTACAGTAGGTCTTCGCTCTTTAGGCGTTCATGGAGCGGGCGGTGTAGTGCGGTACATTAGATCTTCATTCTTCAGGGGCGGTCGTGGTGTAGTGGGTAGAGGACTGGAACTGAGATCGCAAGGTCTCAGGTTCGAGCCTCCCTGCTCCCGCGAATGCAGCCCACATGTGTGCATGATCGTGCCCGTAGGCCTCATTATACGAGAGCGGTGGCACGCTACAAAAACACCATACACATTTTCACTCTTCAAGCGTTCACGGAACGGGCCGGGCGGTGTCTTGCGGTACAGTAGGTCTTCAGGCGTTCGCGGAGCGGGTGGTGTATTGCGGTACAGTAGGTCTTCAGGCGTTCACGGAGCGGGTAGTGTATTGCGGTACATAAGGTCTTCAGGCGTTTGCGGAGCGGGCGGTGTGGTGCGGTACAGTAGGTCTTCAGGCTTTCACGGAGCGGGTAGTGTATTGCGGTACAGAAGGTCTTCAGGCGTTTGCGGAGCGGGTACTGTAGTGCGGTACAGTAGGTCTTCAGGCGTTTGCGGAGCGGGTAGTGTATTGCGGCACAGTAGGTCTTCATGCGTTTGCGGAGCGGGCGGTGTGGTGCGGTACAGTAGGTCTTCAGGCGCTCATGAAGCGGGAGGTGTATTGCGGTACAGTAGGTCTTCAGGCGTTCACGGAGCGGAGTGTAGTGCGGTACAGTAGGTCTGAGCTTTTCAGGCGTTCACGGAGCGAGCGGAATAGTGCGGTATAGTATGTCGTCAGGTTCTCACGGAGTGTGCGATGTATTGTGGTGCAGTAGGCTTCCAGGCGTCTATAGAGTGGGCAGTGCCTTGCGGTACAATAGGCCCGTAGGAGTTTGTGGAGAAGGTGATGTATTGCAGTACAATAGGCCTTCAGGCGTTCACGGGTGGTGTATTGCGGTACATTATGTTTCCATATGTCCATGGAGCGGGCGATATACTGCTGTACAATAGACTTTCAGGTGTTTGTAAAGTGGGTCGAGTATTACGGTGCAGCATGCCTTCAGGTGTCCATGAAATGGATGGTGTAATCTATCTATCTACCCATCTATCTATCTATCTATCTATCTATCTATCTATCTATCTATCTACCTATCTATCTATCTATCTATCTATCTATCTATCTATCTATCTATCTATCTATCTATCTATCTATCTATCTATCTATCGTTGCAGAAGGCTTTCAAGACCTTCTTTTTCTTCGATTTAGTCATTTTCACAGCCTGTCTTCCCTTAAGCAGGTGTTTCATCGCTTTTCCGTCTTCAGAACGTTTGATCACATCGTAGATGGTGCTTCTAGTGATTCCCATAAACATAAGATGACCCCTTACGAGTGATTTCGGTCGGTATGGATGCTCAATGATAAAATTGACGAATATTTCGCGGTCTTTCCCTCTTGACAATGTTTCCTAGCTGATCACTGACGTCTATATTAGTCATTTTGTCCCAAGCAATTTTATACACTTGGATAGTATTTTTAATGTGCTTTCTAATGCTGGTATTAGTTTATTTCTACCTTTTCCAACTTCCGAAGAGCTTCGCTCCTCGCCTCGCACAGTTGTCCGGATTTCAAGTACTCACCCGTTATATATACCCCAAGATAGCTTGTTAGTATTCCCTTATTGCTCAAACAATAAGTTGATGGATCTGTTTTGGTTCTCTGGGCGGTGCCTGGTGTCCGTGTAATTTCAGGATGCCGATACTCCAATGTGGGAGAACTTGTAATTGGGTCTGGTCCTGAATTATAAGTCGTGTCAGCTTCTCTTTTGCGCTGATCTAGGACATAGTTGCTGATGTTTATCAGCACTATTTACCCTCCGCTTGGCGACACAGCCTATAAAATGGCCGATAATAGGCGAAAACACTGACGCTCTAATAAAACGAACATTTGCCCTTCAACTGTTACAAATTTCCCGGCGTTAGACCTCGAGACGGGCGATCCGATCTTGAACCCAAACAGAGCCCGACTCGAGGTCAGCGACAAACGACCGATGGCCGTATAATGAGAACTGCAGCCGCCCATCAACTGCATACGGGCATCGTACAATCGCCAGTCGTGAACGTACGCCCGCTGCATAACCCATCGTACTCGGGTCGTGTCTCGTATGCAAGGTCCATTCATGAGATAAGACAATCACATGGTGTCCTTTCATGTCCTGACAAGGACGTCATGATGGGAGCGTGCTGGACAGGTGTAGTATAATGCAGCCCGGATAGTGTATCGTAAGAGGTTTCGGCAGCCAAACTGCTCAGGGCTGAATGCTTGGCTTATGGTATGGGTGGAATGTGGCTGTCGTTGGCGTACGGACGTCTTGCATATGTGTTCTCGCAGAAACCGCAGGGAAGTAAACATCTAGTGTGTACATTGCATTGCCATATTACTTCTTTTTTGGACAATCACACTGCGTTATCTTGTCTACCTGAAAACCTTCCAGTTTTATTCTGGTCTGTATCGAAATGGTATGCATTTGACATTGTCATTGTTTCTTCGACATGTCGTTATTCGAAATGCATTCGTCTCTGTCAAGCCAAAACGAAAGCAGAATTAACATATCTATCTATTTTCCTCGGTTAAGCAGATGCTCGATCCTCGAAATCGCTAGATCGCTAATACAATATACATGCAGCTCCTCAGAGCATTTGAATCGAAACTATTCGATGGTTGACTTCGTATGCGTTTTCATGAATACATGCGCACTGTATTTTGTTTTCTACTGTTGTGCTAATGTACTTAATGTAATGTTCCGGGCTCGTGATTTACCCTGTAGCTAGGCAAGGTCAGGCTGGTCGTGAATTATGTTAACCCTTTCGTCATTGCCAAACACCTCTGCATTTTATCAAAGGAGTAGTCAATCATGTCCAGTAACTATACAGCCCCCGATCAAGTATTTAGGTGAGCAATTTGATTCCCTTTTAGCCTAAAAGTTCCATGTCAGGAAGTTTTAGGCTAAAGGTCCATCGACCATGTCCATCCATGTCAGGGCAAAACGGACCGCCTGTCTTACCCTGACACGGTCCTCTTTATCCACTATCCAGCTGGTTGTTATTGTTGTTGGTAAGTGGTGACCCAATGGGATCTAATTTAGCAAGGTAAGAGTTGACTACTAGGCAGTTTTTGCGCTGAAGGAACTTCTTTCGCTTTTTATCATCTGATCTTTTACATCGCTTTTCAAATTGCTCATAATCAGAAACGCATCCGTGTCACTGCATGTTATATAAAATAGTCCACCTGGGGCTTAAGCGTTTTTATCAATGCAAAAATATATGTGAAATCGGTAATTGCTTAGACTTGTCCATTTCCGTAGCGTAAATTTTTTGCTTATCTGCCATTTAACCGTTCCGATTTTTACCAATTAGTATTCTTCGCATGATTCGTTTCCGGAACACCAATTGGCATTCCAGAAACCCCTCCCAGTTTTGGATCAGAAATATGTCTCGCGAGCTTGGCTCTGTATCGGTCCCGTGCAGTCCTCCCGAGGGAGCCAAGCCACGTGGCGTTACCCCGGGGTGGCTCTGGGGGGCTCGTGAGGTGATATCGACCTGTGACGAGTGCCTGCCCCTCCCCCCCCCCCACTGCCCCCTCCCCCCACGAGCTGACTCATTGGTAATGGTGGGCGATAGACGAGGCCAGGTTGTGCCACTGGCGCCGATCATTGTTGCTGGGTAAAATGTGTGGCGGTAGAACCTGTGCAGGGTAGCGCAGTGTTTGGTGTGGTCTGGTTGATCGGAGCATGAAACTCGTTTTGAAATGTCACGCCAGCTGTAAGCACCGTTTTGTGGTGAGAAAAGGGTGAGATAGAGATAACGTACTGCTCATTCTTCTTGGAAACGTTTTCATGAAGTGGCATCGGCTTATTATGTTACACAAGGCTTGACATTGGCCCACGTGTTGATAGATCCGATTAGTCAGTTGGGCTTATGTATGTCACAAATGCTGAGAAAAAGGTATGAAGTAGCCGCATGACTTAACAACATGATAATAGCACATTCCTAGAGGTTCGCTGACTCAGTATCTACTGTCGAGCTCCTGGAAAGTGGTGTGATAGAGTATTGACGGATTTCGGAAGCCGACTGCCACGAGTGGCATCGTCTTCGGATTGAGTGATGTCGTACTCGGACTAGGCACACCACCAGAGGCTTCGCCTCGGATTAGGAACGGGCCACAATGACATCGTACTCCGACTAGGTACGCGGCAGTGGCATCGTCCTCGAATTAGGCACGTGCCGCAGTAGCATCGTCCTCGGATTGGCAAGTGCCGCAGTGGCATCGTTCTTGGACTAGGCACGCGCCGCAATGGCATCGTTCTCAGATTAGACACGTATTCGCCCGCGCAGTGGCAGAGCGTCCATCAAGGCAACTTTGGCACTGCCCAACCAAATTTTGATGCGAGGATAAGTGGCATTTTTTGGTATCTCCAACTGGTTTTCAAAAGCAATATTCTCGTGTTTTTTTTCTTTGCACATGTTACCTTGATTTTATCTCGCATATTCTGGTTCTACCCAAAACATAACCATAGACATTACTCGGATATTTTTGTCACTAACATAGTAGTTCATGGAACCTGAATTAAGCTACGGTATGACTATGACTACGCATGAATTTAGCTACCATACCGTACGTTTGACCGTATTCTTATACAGAGCTTGGCATCGTCTGATAACTTTAGCAGTTACTTAGGTGTGCCTGTGCTTGTATTTGTATTTATATTTGTATTTGTATTTGTATTTGTATTTGTATTTGTATTGTTTTTGTGTTTTCATTTTTTTTTATATTACAATCGTGGAACTATCCACAATAATTCGTGGCCATTATTACCCCGAGTCAAATGGTACAGGAATACAACATGCAGGTCAAAACACCCAAAAAATACTCATACGTGCACATTTATACAAATTCAGCGCCAACTTGTATCACCAGCGGCCTTTAAGTGAGCTTTCACAGCACGATCAAATCACCGCTGAGCTATTTTGGAGAGACC
This sequence comes from Balanus glandula, assembly GCA_030265075.1. Lineage (NCBI taxonomy): Eukaryota > Metazoa > Arthropoda > Thecostraca > Balanomorpha > Balanidae > Balanus > Balanus glandula. The sequence continues at coordinate 8,259 of JARBER010092051.1, forward strand.
GACAGGCAGTACGTTCAACAGCGCTGGGGCATGATGCCCAGAGCTGTATAATGTCTCTCAGTCTCGGTTCTCGGACTGGGGAGACGCAGGAGTCTGTCCTGCCGGGTGGTTCTCGGTTCTCGGACTGGGGAGACGCAGGAGTTTGTCCTACCGGGTGGTTCTCGGTTCTCGGACTGGGGAGACGCAGGAGTTTGTCCTGCCGGGTGGTTCTCGGTTCTCGGACTGGGGAGACGCAGGAGTCTGTCCTGCCGGGTGGTTCTCTTCATGTAGTTTTGTGTGTGTGTGTTGGATCAGTTAGCCATTTGGATACCTGAGTTATGTGGAAAAGGCTGCAGTTGTAAACCATCAGTATGGATGGCCATCACCTGCGCTGAGGTGGCAGTTCCAGGTAGATACGTTAGTAAGAACCAATTCGAAGCTTCTCAAATCTGAATTCCCCAAGCAGCTGCCTAACCAGTCTGGAAAGGCCGGCGTCGCCTTTGGCTCGGGGATTTTGTGCTACACCGTGACATTTATACAGGAAGTTGTGTAATGTGCATTGTCTCATATATGTTTACCATAATGGAAAGCTGAACTGTGCGGTGATACTGTGGTACGGACGGAGAGTGCCTTGCATTGTGACTCGACCTGTGGTAAGCTGCAGACAAATGGGGCCTATAGAAATCCGTAAACTTTTCGGCTGGTCAGGATGGTAAAAGCTGTTTATCTATAGCGATTAGCACGGTATACATTCATATGTAGGTGGCAGGAGACCTTGATCCAGGGTAACTAAATACTAACAAAAACACATCAGCCTGGTCAGGGTATTTCGTCGGCCGAGGTCACGCACCGACTGACGGAGCGCGAGATTACCGTGTCAAAAGTGACTTTATTATGGTTTATTGTTGGCCATGTCTGTAGCTGGTTTTCAAAACACATTTTGCGCTTCCTTATTTGGAGTGACGTCACTACCGAGATCAGTTGTGCCTTATTCTTTGAACTGACAGAGACACACCTCAGAAAAGACAGAGATAGAATGATTTGCGGCTGCTCAGCTGTTCACAAGGCATCAAACCTATAAATATTGAATCATGCTAAACACTTTTCCACGCCACTCCTTTCTTATTCCATAAACTGGCCAGTCAGCATTCAGCAGTGGACACTGCCAGACATTGTCTTTTGTCTCTCGGCGAGTTCAAGGCAGCACACATATTACCTGAAAAAAATACCGGCACGTTGAAGATCTAGATGACCATGTTGGTAAGTCTCTTGAGCGGTCACATGCATTCCCGACTTCGAACCCGCTAATCTCTTTCTCGTACACATCGGATCCCTCAGAATAGACGCTAGTCAGGGAGGCTGCTGGCCAGACTTCTGCCACAAGCCGGGACAAACTATACCCAGTAAGCAATGCACGTGCGCATTTATTTTTTACGTAGAAAATGAGCAAATCATTGCGGAAACTCGAAAAGAAAACGGACACATCTCGGCTTTATTTCTATGAGTGGTTTAAAGAGAAGTTTCACTTTTCCGAAGGCTGTCAAATATATAGGGTTGTATCAAAAGATATAAAGAAGGCGCCACTAAAGACGTCAGTTATGTTTTTTGAGTAGTGTCAAATTGTTGAATATTAAGTTTCAAAATGTATTATAATGACGTCATTATTAGGCAATGACGTAAACTCTTTTGCTGCCTAGTTATGTACACTATTATGATAATAGACTAATCTTCGTAGACGATTCTGGCGTCATATTAGCAGGGGTTTATAAAATACTTACATTGTTGCTGAGGCATTACGATGGCTCAATTTATATTGATTGAAACCACAAAACGCCGTATTTGGCGATGAACGAGCGAGCGTGAACGAAATGTAAGAGGAATTTAAACACGATGGGGTAGGTAGTTTTTGAGATACAAAAAGACTGCGCACGTACAGCGGTAGAGGAGAACGGGGTCAATTGGCCGGCGGGGCGACTTGGTCGCTTCGATGTTTACGCTTTACGGCAGCCCTGAAGAAATGCATTTGAACCTGTTACCACCTCTATGGTTTAGGTCTAAATAAAACAAAAATAATATTACGCATTTTCTTAATAGTTTTCTTCAAAAGTAATAAATGTGAATTATCACCAAAAACCGTAATTTTTTGTGTTCATATCAAACATTGTATGCTGTCTAGTGTTTAGGTTACATCAATATTGCGATAATACGGTGTGGTGTATTAGAGATTCAAGCATCTGCTGTGACTAATGGACAAATTCTAGCGATAACTATGCGAGCCTGTAAACTGTTTGAATTCACAAACCGTTCTGGGGCAATTTATCCTGTTCGTAGTAGGCGGCTTTCACCACAGTGATCTAGGGTAAAAGTTAAGTGGTGACTTAGGTAGGTCATGATGCACATATGTAAACGAGTCTCGACGAGACAAACGCATTGGTTTGACGACTGTATCTGTATTATGTGAAAAGTTATTCACACAAAAGCATTGGTAACATTCAGATGACCTTGGCGGACACCGTATATGTGCATTGAACACCTATTTCACATGAATCATCAATAATAGTCTATGATATCATAATCCAGAAATAATTAGACTGAAATGTCATGAGTATCTACTCTATCTCACCCCCCGGCCAAGTGACCCAACCTTCCCGGCCAAGTCGCCCCGACTGCTTGGCCGGTTGACCAACTTGTAAAGAATGTGTAGTTTCTACTAAAAATAATGGTTTATCGTTTTTTGCTTGATATACCAAATAATAACAACCTTAGCTATAAAGAAGGGATGCGCACGTGTGCACGGGCCGAGGCACATCACCAATGACTTTTGGAAAAGTGTCCTCTTATGTGTCCCTAATTTCACACCACATTTAAACAAAATCGGCTCAGCCACTCCCGAGATATACAATAGGGATGTGCACGTGCGCCCGAGCAGAGGCACCCCACCCCGACTTTTGTAAACGCATCGGCTGAGAAGTCCCTACCCACACACCAAATTAGAATACAATCGGCTCAGCCGTTCCTGAGATGTAGAATTAGGGTGTGCACGTGAGCACGTGCAGAGTCACCCAACCTCTGACTTTTGGAAAAACATCGGGTGAGAGGTTTCTATCTACATACTAAATTTGAGCACACACTGCTTAGCCTTTTCTGAGATATAGAATAGAGATGTGCACGTGCGCACGTGCCAAGGCACACCACCTCTGACTTTGGTAAAAGTGGCATATTAGGTGTCTCTAGGTACACACCCAATTTGAAT
>JARBER010092162.1:0-18395 GCA_030265075.1 Balanus glandula
AGGACACTGCAGTGAGAGCAGACAACTGGAATGGCTACAGGAATGACAGCAGAGGACTTGTCGGACACCCGAGCAGGGAAGTCGTGATAAATTTTGTCTAAAGATTATGTGGTGAGCGGCGCAGACGATAAGCAGTATGAATGGCGGGCGAAGTGACCGCAGGGACCGGCGTTAGCAGACAGCAGGGAGGTGTGGGGGGGGGCGGGGCACACGGCATCCGAGACGGGAGGAGACGCCGGCAGCGAAGCGAGTGTCGCCGAAGCGAGAACGCCCACCCGTCCCACCCGCCGCAGGAGACCATCATCAGTGGATACCGTGACAGCTTCTTTTTCTTGTCTGTTTGTTTTGTCCTGAGCCTATTTCGTCATCCCGTTATAACCTCCCATACTATTCCACGCCTTCAAAAGCCAGATGCATCATACCGTCGCGAGCCCGCTAAGTGGTATTTCCTTGTGGTTCGGTTCGGGCAGCCACCCCGCCAGCAGAAGGACGGCTGGGAAAAAGGAAAACCACGTTGCGGTGGAGCGGCCTAAGGCATCAGCCAACATGGAAGACGGTTAGAATGTATGTCCCGAGCACGACGGAGCCTGATACCACAATGTGACCTACTGAGACTTGAGCGTGGGAAGAAATAGGGACCAAGTCGGATTGCAGCTTTGGTGATAGGATTATACACCATCCGAACTTTTCACTGATACTTGAGAGCGCCTCACCGGTCAGACGTTTTAGCTGGCAGACTCACTTCCTTGGTGCCAGTGTGACGTCATCAAATGTCAGTTGTGACGTCATCACGTGTCAGACAGGCATGTCGGGCTGTCATCGCGCCAGACGCCTCGTTTTTCGTCCAAGTAGTCGCCTCGCTCTCAGAGTCAATGACCCAGTGGATCCTGAGCGGTGTGTCAAGCGAGGGATGGTCGTCAGAGACATGGCTGCGCTCTGCCCTCTGTCGTGTAGAGGCATCTTCCAGCTCTGAATCCTACAGCGTTCTGCTCTTTGACCTGTCGCAATGCTGAAATTGTGTCTTTCCTCTGCTTGTGCCCGCTAGTTTACGGTGTGGTGATTATCTGTGGTGCTGATCGTTACATGCGTGGTAACAACGGTAAACAGAAGCGTTTAGAACGGAGTATATCTCAAATATCTGTTTTGTGGAACGGCATGGTTAATATTGAAGACCTCCCTGAATTAGCTAGTATTATGTGATGGATTACAGCCAATATATTCGCAATAATGCATGGCTTATCTGTGAAGGAGCTCAATACGTTTTGGTCAAGGAAACATTTTCCCGGATTTTTGTTTATCCTTGATCGACACTTCCGTTGTTGTTAGATACGCTCTGCAGATAGTTTGCATTTAATTTTTCCGGTTGCATTGAACCTGAAAAGGCATGTGGCAATGCGGGTAAACGAATCGTTACATTTGCTTTTCATGCTCTAAATCTAAATGATTTTTGTGATGGATTTCTGAGATCAGGTCGCGTGTAAAGTAAAGCATGCCACGCGAAATCTGCCCATGCCATTCAGTTGCGCTATTCCTGGTCGAAGGCAGAACTAAGAACCGAAAGTTTGCCCGACACTTCCCCGGACGTATGTCCATTGTCCAGCGCTCCCCGAAGTTCGCAACAAGGGTTGAGTTTAATCGAACCGGCTCTCATAAACCAGTATTTGCTCGTCTGCAGTTTCAGGTACTTAGTTTTGTTTCGTGTTGCACTCTCGAATAATAAAATACCTACCGGTTAACAAGAATCTTAATTATCTACATATTTCCCGAAGCTCTATATTTCCTAGCAGCGCAGAGATGCCAAATAGAGATGGGCACTAATAGAGATGGGACACACCCTATTCCCTACTCTCACAACGTACAGGTGTGATGCGTCTAGACGTCGTCTGTTCTTCATTAGGTATTTTCTAGACCATATGTTCATGTCTTTTGTGACGTTTTTTAACGCGCCTCCTGCGTCCCTTTTCGGTACTTTGACCGATGAAAACCTTGAGTCATTATTATTGTCTGGATCGTTCGTCGTCGTCCCCATATCTTGTGTACTTGTGTTCCCAGCATAATATTGATTATTCTCCGCATTCCGTTAATCACTCACGAAATGTAGATTAGTCAATGGAAGGCAGTAAGTACTAACTACGCTGTATATCAACTACCGAATGACCATATGTCACAAGTCATGTATGCATACAGCTTCGTATCACTCGAATATGTTTGTGAATGTTGTTAACCACTTTGGCACGTTGCTATGGTCGTAATTTTTGAAAAAAAATAATAACAAGAAGGACCAGAGCTTTGCTTTTACTGTTTGTAGAATAGCTTTGCATGTGAACCAATGCTCTGCTATTCAGTGTCGTACACAAATAATAAACGCAAAGCAAGCACCCATCAAATACTAAACTAGTACTTTCGAAATCAGCAGTGAACTCTTATCTTCTCGCGAAAAATAATTTCCGAAATTTCTGCTGCGAGATGGACACTCAGTCACACTATTCTTCCCTTCCTGGAGAGGAGGTGAGTCAGTATTGTAGAGGGCGGCAGCTACCGACGCTGATGAAACTCGCGGCAAACTCCAGGCGGTAAATCACCACGGTAGGCGGGAGGTCCCGGCCACCACACGGTCATTAGCGCTGGGGGGGGGGGGGGGGGGGAGGGGGAGAGACCGGGGGAAGCGATTTGGGACGGGATGTTCCAAAGAATCACGGTGCATGACGCAGCGTGAGGCGTCTTTGCCACGGTGCATGCCCTTCTCGTTACCGAACAAAATAACATTTTAGTAATGTCCTTGAGGGATAGGGAAAAAGTACCGCTATCTCCTTCTTTTGACAAATACACAAATTAATAACTAAATATGCTTACAGATCCGTATCACTCAAATATGATTGTGCATGCTGTCTGCTACTTAAGCACTGCCATGGCCGCCAGTTTTTTACACCAAATTTAATGTTCCTAAAAAGTTTGATTATTTATTTACTAGCAATGATTAAAGAAAAATCATAAATTGCATGTGGATAGTACCACGGCTTTTGCGCTAGACTCCCCTCTTTCCACTAATTAGAGCAGGTCTCCCAGAATGAAAGCCGACATGGAGGCTCGTTAGATGGTGCAGCATCCTGCGTAGGTGGTATCGCGTTTTCCTCTAGATATGACGTCACTGGAGAGTAATGACGTCATGAGCTGTAATCAGTTGCGTCCAAAGACTGTTTTTTTTTGTGGCACGCTTCTCGGCTGACGATGTGGAATAATGTTTTTCGTCATATTTCGAATCATTAATATCGATAAAGCATTATACATTAGGACAGTGGCATTGATGTGAGAAACTGTGACGTCATGGGTTGAAAAGGAGGAAACGTTCTGGCTTCACGCATTGACAAATGCATAGAGCACATACGCTAGTCACACATCCGGGAACATTGGTTGATGTGTGGTTTATGATTTCATCATGTAATTCATTCATTGAGCCGTTTACCGTGATTGTGTGGAATTGACGCTAGGTCGGAATCGTTTCAGCTTTTCCCGAATAAAGTGGCCTCACTTGCCGACAATCACTGCAATGTGGAGAAACAGCGACGTATTTAAGTACACACTGTGTCGACCCTTTTTATATTTTTTTAGTGCAATAGAAAAAATCGCTCTTGCACGCTCTTGATAAATGCTTAAAGTTTTTTCTCTCCGAAACAGCGTAGTTCACATCCGCTTTAATTAATATTATTTCGAAAAAAAGCAATGCGGGCTTATGTTTGAAATTGCACCACTTGGAAAATAAGTTTCATACTTTTTGGTTGACTTACAAAACAATGGGACTCACTTCCTCTGGTTATTACCAACACTTATCATATCAAAGTCGTGAACCCTCTTACCACACAGTCTCGTGCCTGACCGCCTCCGACTGCTGCCGCCATCTTCCCCGCTTCCTCACACTCTACCAAGACCATCTCCGGGCGGGAAATTGACTTCTGGAGCATTCCTTCTGCCGTGCATATTAACGTTATGGCACAACACGGAGCCCGGACGCGGATATGATGTCGCCCCGGAGCGCACGCGCCGCATTGTCGCCCGGCAGCGCACTGCGCCGTAACGATGCCCCCGGGGTGCTGGGTCAGACGTCACAGTCAGAGGCATCGCAATGGCTTCTTCAGCTCGTCAAGACAGGGCGAGACCAGGGTGCTTGCCTTGCCAAAATGGTTGGGACAGGTTAACAGTGCTTGGTCTATAAGTCGCTGCTATTTGTATTGTAACAAGTGTGTTTTAATCCAAAGTGTCATAGAAGTGCCGTTATAATATCGATATATCGTAACCCTACCGCATGTTCTGAGCTGTTACTAATGACTCAAGGCAATGGCATGACAAACCGGTATGATGCTGGATTTCCTTTCGGAGAATACAAATCACTGTTAAAGTTCTCTTCTCTGTGTATTCATATAAATTCATAACAGGCGAGCGTAGTCATGGCTTATAAATTCATCGCCTGAACCTTAGAGCGGTTGAAGACCGGCCGACTGGTGCTCAGAGCGGCGCGGGGTTCCTGTCGAGGCGGCTCGGTTTGGTTAGCGATATCTCGATAGCGTCACGTGTCGACTCGGCTCAATGCTATCGCTTCTAAAGTTTGCCCTGTAGCGTACACGCGCGTCGACTTTCGAAGGCAGAGTAAATACGTCGTTATCTATGCCAGTTGACGTTTTTTGGTCGTATCAGCGGATATACGCAGCCTTGATTATCAGGGCTTATCCGCATCAATCAGCAAGTTATCTTTCCGTCGCGTGCTGTGTGGCCGACGGGTCCTTCAAGGCTCGTGATTTCCATTGGGTCGTCATTTTGCAGCATCAGATGAGGTTAGTTTACGACGATTGACAGTGCGGTAATGGAGTTTTCTTCCCACTCTAATGGAATTTCGCAAGAAAAGCTCGGACGTGAAAAGTTAATACAGCATGACAATTCGATTACGGCTCAGAGAGTCCCGCGATTGATGCAATTCTTACGATTAGTGCCGAAACCATCACTCACGTCAGCTGTACGGCAATGCCCTACAGTTACCAATAACCTCGTGATGATTTCCGGCGCTTGATGACACATCTTGCAAACAACGACGACAGTATTGCTTGTTGGCGTCTTATGTTGTTGGCTGAAGCTTTTTTGCAATTCTGTCGCCCGGCTGAGCTTAGCGTCGTACGTCGTTTGACGATAGATCCTCGTCCTGTTCAAAATGTGGCGCGACTAGTGCGCTAACGGGAAGAGTACCGGATACACGATTATGCGACCGATGCGGCTCAGCTGAGGTGTTCGGCGCGGTTCGGCCGATCCTGGCGATCCTGAGGTTAAAGCCACATGTTGTTTGGATGGTTGCTGCGTTCCGTGGCATCATCTTGGCCAGTTCGGTTGGGGTAGGATGATGATGAAGGCTCAATTTAAACTTCGCTTTCGTCGTGTAACCAAGTGCTGACTGCTCGCGATTAACGTTTAATCATATCACGCTGCCGATCACGATGACATGTAAATTTGACACGGCTCTTGCATGCCTAGTTAAGTTGTGTTTAATCGACGTTTAATCAACGCTGACGGCGACATCACCGAATTGCCCTTCGTGCCATTCGACATTCGCGGACCACTACTTACACCGAGGATTACATACATGCGGTAAGGTCATACGGTGGCGGTCGAAGGGTTCGAGTTGCTTCGGCGCTCGCTATTTGCTCCGGTGGGGATGGCTCACGGCAGGTGGCAACGGCCGCGTTCAAGTTCAAGTAAAGCCAGCGAGCCGGGCGGACCGTCTTCAGTCGTCAGCAGACGACTCCAGTTTCGACTCCAGTTCTGCCGGTGACTGGAATTGCGAAAACGGGTGATAGAGTCAGAACCTGCGCAACAAGCCTAGCAGTGCTTGGGTCCTGATCAGGAAATCCATGTTATCAAAACATTTGGACTGAATTGATAAAAAGGTGACTTGATGCACCTTATAACCCTTTTTCGCCTGGTTACACGGATAAGAAGGATAGGTCTGCTAGTGATATACATAAGCTTCCAGATCTTACCTACCGTACACGTACTGTTACGTACTGTTTGGTGTTAACCGTCTTTCCAATGTGAGTCACTGAATCACGCATTGCACGCGGTCCGACTAGAGAACCCAGCCCCGAGGACATGTAAGGGTCAACTAATTCGCTGTCACATGCTAAAAAATAATCCTTACAATCGCCCTCAGCGACAAAGCCTCCTTGGCGGTGGCTTTGTGCACTGTCCAGCACACCCAGATATGGATCAGTGGTACGTTGGTTTGATTGCCCCATCTTTCAGCGCGGATCGGTCCATTCTATCACTGTCGACGACTCAAAGACCAGTCTCCGGCGCTGATCACCAGCATGACGTCACTGGAGTAATGGATTTAACTTCGGGAACTTAAGTCTCAAAGTTCAAAATGAGGACTATTTCCAAACGATAATGCGTGGTCGTTGTTGGTAGATGATCTAGACTTTCGCGCGTTAGGTATAATGTATGGCGCAATTTATTTTGTCAGTTTTATGTCAGTGAACTGCAGGCTTATCACCATAAATCTGGTAGGGAAACACGAATTGCTATTGCCTATTACAACTCAGAGATACATCTACACATAACGGTTCTTTCAACCCATTCTTGTTGAATACCTACTGTCTGACATCCTCTTCCAGTAAAACCTACATCTTCGGATAAATAGAAACTTGTAACTTAAGCATGCTAACTGAAACGGTTGGCCTACTAATGCAATCCTTTGGAACCGTTTATAATTGGGTCTCCACATCTTCTAATGTCGTCGGACGCACTCCCTCTCTGAAATGAACCTGTCCTACACATACGTCCTGCACGCGTCATTGCCCTGCTAGTAGTGGTAGCAAGCCCTTTGCCAAGCCCTTCTATCGTGAGCTCGACTCCAGAGCCGAATGCGCCCGCCGTGTTCCTCTGCGCTCAGGATGGCATTCGATCCGGAGCGGTGGACCGTGGTGGCTGGGGGCTCCAGCAGCATGTCAACAACAGAGCAGCGCCGCCGGGTGTACTTCGCTGACCTTTCAAATTCCGACGACGGGCGAGCCCATCTGCGGCTAGAGGGGAGGCCGTTTTTTCTGCGAATCCAAAGCCCTGTTCGGCAGCTAAGAATGGCTTCGGCTTATGATGGCGGCATGTCTTTGGTGACGTCACTGACGTTCTGCGATCAGGCACATTCAGCAGTTTTAGGCCTTGATATTCTTGAGACAGAATCGGTGATGGCGTCATACTTTTTTTTCGTTATTAGCCAGTTAGCGTCTAGGTATGTAGGCTCAATTCACGTTACTGCGCATACGCAGTCTTCTTCTTCTAGATTCTTAAGTGCCGAACGGGGCTCAGGTTCCAATATTGTTAGCGCGTCTTTAGCTACTGGATGCGAATTGAACACGGCGTCGGCATTGCCATTATAGCATGCCTGACAGAGAGGAATGTGTCTATCCGTCACAGCGCTGCACTTCTCTCAAACACTGTTCTCAAGTACGATTCAAAGCGAACAGGGAACTCTACTTTAAGCTACTCTAGATCAACCAGCCTCGAGCTTTACCGCCTTGAGAACCAACTCTTCCGCCGGAAGTAATTTCATGAACCATTGGAGAAACATCCATTGCCAGTAGGACCTACCCACAATCATTCCCTAAGCCTAGACCACAACGCCTTGCCCAGTTTCGAAAGGTCACGTGTCGGCGCGGTGACATCTGAACCGGGGTTCCAGCGGTGCTCCTGTTTCCCGGCCCAGGCAGCGGTGTTATTGGTGGCAGGCGCTACTGCCCAGCAGAGCTGCCACTTTTCAGGCCTGTGGCTACCCGCGCCGCGCCGCAAACCTCGTCCAAAACCCGCTCAAATATCGTTCAAACCCTGTTTAAACTCCGTTCGAACACCGTTCAAATCCCGTTCAAACCCCGTTTAAACTCCGTTCATACCCGTCCAAATCCCGTTTAAACACAGTTAAAACCCCGTTTAAACCCCGTTTGCAGTGTCAGTCGGTAACAGAGCGATGAGAACACCCAGACTGTGGCACGGGGCTCGGCTCGGACTCAGACCGACATGCGGCGTCTGACGGTGCAGTCTGTGTCAGGCCGTGCAGTCTGTGTCTGGCCGTGCAGTCTGTGTCTGGCTGAGCAGTCTGTGTCTGGCCGTGCAGTCTGTGTCTGGTCGGCGTACAGTCTGCGCTGCAGAGTCTGCATGGACATGGTCCAAGGAGGCCATCGTAAAAGTATTTTGGGTGGCCGGGGGGTGACCTTCATTAGGTACCCTTTACGACTCAAATTGTCGGAGTGTTATTTCCTGATTATACAGGGAATGTATGTGCATCGTTCAAGTATGAGTCTGCATTCAAAAATATCCACCCATATCACTTTATTGTGCGCCGCACATTTAATTGGACCAGCACATGTATAGGCTGCAATTCAAGACGTGTAACTGCTGAGTCCGCTCAGGTGCCAAGCAGCACGCGGCGGGTTATGGTTATCAACTGTTGCGTCAACTGAAGGGTGAACCTGAGTTTCCACAGCTAGCCTAGATACAACGCTGATGTGAAGCGATTTGTTGATGTAGTCACTAGTTTATCACTTCCAGGAAACTCATCCGGAGCTGAAATTCCAGGCGCTAGATTTATGATTCTGCCTACTGCGCTTTATTCAAGACGTGTCATCATAGGAAGTGGAACTGTCATCGTAGATGTTTAACACACTGCTGAATGCCGATGTCGTGGTAGAAAGTGCATATATTTCGATTTTTTCCTCAAACAATTCCAGTGTTGTTTGCTCCTGTTTCAGTATCAGTTGATTTTGTCCTCATGCATAAATTAGAACAGATAAATGTGGATCGGTGCAAAAGCAAAAGCTGACTGATGTTCGTGTAGTAGGAAGTAATTACCTTAGCATTGTTTTAACATTTCCAGACGTTTGCCGATTGTCAGCACGTTTGTCGTAAGATAGATTTATAATTAATGCCGTTTTGCAATTTAGACCAGTTAGGTACCTGCTCCTTAGTTCGTGACTAGCCGCACCTGCCTGCAGCCTGTGCGCGATCGTTACCGTAACACAACACGCGATCAATAGAAGCCGGATATGAACACCACCCGCACAACCTTGGGGACCACTAATAGCCCGCCTATTATGAGTCAGGTGATACCGCTAATTTCCATCACTACAAGTCATTTTATCGTGTCAGATCCCGCACAGAATACAAGTTGACACAGCTTCTGATGCCGTCATCGGACGGTTGTGCAGTGACGTATAAATAGTCACCTGATGACTATTCCGGGCCGGACCGGACCTTTCTCATGAACTAATGCTGACACTGGTCGTAATCCGCCGCCGGTAAACGGTTCGCGTGGCAGCTAACACGCGTCACGTGGAAAGTCCGCTCACTGCATTGGGCTGAGCATGTCTCTGTGCCATGTCATGTCTGGCACTGCTAGTCACGATCCGTACTGCCAGGAACAGCCTCTTATCCTTGTCTGGCGCTCTGAGAGATGTTGGAGTCCACTTCGCTGAACCATTGCATCGTAGCGACGCTTTTCAGCTGTGATCTCTCAAGTGCAATAAGTACAACCGTACGATATTCTATAGCTTGGGTAAGCCTTAACGTAAGAAAAATATGATCTAAAATGATACGCTATGTGGAGATACTCTCGGAAATGAGATTATTCTGTATGGTTGTTTTTGGAAATGGTTTCGTTGCATACCTAGTACCTATCATAACCATTCAAAGCATGCCATAGGCCATTCGATGCAGGACAAAGAGTCTGTCAACCAACTGCAATAACTTCGGTACAACAAAACTGCATTGCACTTCCCCTGCGTACGTGATTCGCAAACACCTCCTATTTCCAAGTTTCACGCCAAATTCACTTTGCAGGCAATGCCTCGAGAAATCACTCGAAGGCCTATAGCTACCACGTTTGCATGTCAAAGCGGAACTTCGTACGTATCGGTGTTATGTTGAAACTTTGCTAACGGACCAGAGTCTTCCGGTTAATGATGATTCGAAGAAATATGGCGTCGTATTGCACTGTACAATGCTCCAGACCTCAACCATAGCACATTAAGCGGTAAGCGTATTAGACAGCTCTTTGCACGCCATCCTTTGCCTGGACAGTAAAAACGCTGCCTTATCACTTTTACCATGTTATGAGCGCAACTTTACCTGAGGAGTGAGGAACTAATGAGTTGTTGCGTTCTTAATTAAACCCTAAGATGCAAACACACAATTTTACCTTACTCATTTCTTACAGCTATTATAGCACATTGCTTGCATCTTTATGCATTGCTTAAAGATACAACGATGCTCAGACTTGAATATTGCATACGTTCGTTCTTTTAGAAATATGATGACAACAAAATATCCTTTCCGAAATGCTGTTTCCATGGAGCCGGGAGCGCTTTCTGGGACACGACCCCTTCGCTGGACGGAAAGTCTGGCTGAGCTATGGAGGAAGATAAATCAGGAAGTTCCTCTCCGTAATGAACTGTAACATCACCGTAATGTTGTTGTAGCAGTTCTGGTTGAAATGCCACCTCCACTCACTGGACCGCAGTTTCCAGACCGCTTCCATCTCCGGTGCTGTCTCAGCCAAGGCAGCAGTGTAAAAACACTTATCTAATACACCGTAAAAAGCAGTGTAAAAACGCGCATCCAACACTGCTTCCATTCGCGGCCAAATAGCACCGTGTATATAAATAGATCAGATAAGCGCTTGCTTGGGTTAAACATATTCCTTTACCGACCCTGGAGAGCGTGGCTGTGGTGCCATGCGGCGCTGGTGCCGCGCAGTTCCTGCAGCCTTGCGGTGCTGACTCGCGGGAACACGGACTCACGGGTAACACGCGAGACTAGAAGGGCCTTCGGAGGTTCTGTAGCTCCCCGGAACACGGGGGCCGAGAGAGACGTCGTGGCCTGTCCTTCCTCGCTACTGCTGAGAAATAAAATATCCAGTAACCTCACATTAAACCGCACCCCACTCGGAATCTTGATTTTCCACCATCGCCTGGTTGCGGGCGTTTGAATGTCCCCTCTAACTTGGCTCATATTTGACGTAGACAAAAACCAAAAACGTCATTAAAAAGCTCGTCAGAAATACTTTTGGAACTATTCAAAAGGGTCTTCACTCAGGGCGAAATTGGGGTCACCAGAGATCACCAAAGGTCAAATTTCCAGTTTTCCGACTTTGCTGGCAAACGAAAAAAGGTAATCGACAGCCATTTAAATTTGCTGTCAACAACATGCCCTCAAATTTAATCTCCCTCTCATAATGTAAGCTCGAGCGGTCATACAAGTAAACAATAAATTAATTTTGACAAAAGTGAGTTTTGCTTCCAACTTTTTATCTGAAAAAGACGAAGATACGATAACGATTTTGAAAGATTTCAAAAAGTTTTCGCCACCTTAGATTCCCGTAGCTCATAGGCTAGAGGCCTCCTCGCAACAGGCGGGGCAGAGACTAACCGTGCTAATCCATCCTTCCCAGAACACGCGCGGCACATTCCTGATCTTCCACTCATTAGCACCACGCAGGGCAGAGGCGCCTCCCGCTTCCTCACGAGGAGCTTCAGGTACCGTTGCGTGCCAGTGTGGCGGGACCGTGTTGCTACCAACACCAATTTCAGCTGGATCCACCCTCCTGTGCTAGGCAGTTCCTCCCTCTGCCACCTTAATACGGCATAATTATCGTGTCATTGTGCCGCAATTATCGCCACCGTTAATGCGTCACAATTGTCGGTGTCGCCGCGCCACGTTGGCCGCAGAACACGACCCTGTCGGTGCGGCCGGCATTGTGAGGGTGGTACGTGGGGCGCCCGGCTGCCTCGCTGGATGGCAGATGGTTCTGCTCGCTCTTCTGTCGACGTCGACGCACAGAGCCATCGATACCGACGATGGGAGGCCGGGCGCTGCCAGCTGCTGGGCAAGAAGGAGACATGTAGGGCCGGAGGTCTTATGGGTCGAGGTCAAGGTCGCTGCTGTGATTCGCGTTGGGTGTATAAGCATGAAAATGAGTCGATGCTACCGGTGAAGTGGTGTATATCGGCATTTTTCTGGTGCAACCTTATACACAAATCACTAAATGGGATATTGAGGAGCATTTATTTCTAAACGATGCTTGGAAATGACTGCCAGTCGAGCTGTTGAAAAAGCTTTGGCACGAGACCGAAGATCGAATGAAAAATGTTCTTGTTTACTCCGAGTCTGGCATTTGGCAGTCATGACGCAGCAAGGTTCAGAAATATGTGTATTACAAGCGAGCGCTTCGCACTCGCTCGTCCTTCTGAGATATACATTTTTAAGACAATGAAATTTATGTTGTTTTTTGGCTTTTAAACTTGGATTCTGACGTTTTTTAAACGTTTATCGTTTTTCCATAACAAATCACACAACATGACGTCATTAAAACATCATTATCTCCAACAGCTATCAGTTAATTTTATCAAAACTTTCTATGAAGACTCGCAAATTATTGATGTCCTATAAGATGCCGTAAGTCTAACGTCGATAACAGGTTTGGAGTTATTGAGAAAATTTTGGAGGGAAGAAATATTGTCCCCCCCCCCTCCTGCCAGCGACGCTTAGGTTAAGAGAGACGAGATGGAAAAAGAAGAGGGAAGGAAACATGTTCATCATTCAGTCTGGGGTCTGCTGTTTCGCACTGGATCGATCCCACCGACGAACCTTCTCTAATTGGCTCAGACTTGGCGATGGTGGCGCCGCCCTAGTGCCAATTGTCATGTAACAACGTGTCGATACCTAGAACGAGGGGTACAGCTTTTTGAAAATAATTGTGTTTGCACTTAGTTGTAAAGAAGAGTTTCGCAAGAGCAAGAGTTTTGTTTTTCAAGGATTGCCCATCACCAACCACTGCATATTGCTTAGCTCGCTCAGCTTTAGACGACGATGACGATAAATACGCGACGTGGAAACTTATTAGATAGAGCTACCTGCTCATAGGGTGTGAATCATTGTGTTTCACCCTCACGGTCTGTGTAGATCCTTCATGCAGACAATAAGTTTCATTGTATTTTACCCTGCAATACGAGACACTTCCTTCAATTGAAGTTCGCCGCCTTTGTATCAAATAACTGCGTTGTCATTATTATGTTCGCTGTACGAAAGTCGTTTTTACGTTTCCCGTATGGTAAATCATCATTGTATCAAATTGCCGGTTCCCGTCGCTGAGTTTGTATCACTCGGGATGTTTTTCCGACCCCTGGTGATGAGGTGGTGTGATGGCGGAGGCTGAAGCTTCCCCAACTAAATAGGATCCTTTTACACCCTCTGTACAGCGACTAATGAAAACAATTTCTTTGAACTTCCCTGTATTTGAATACCAACCTTTTTAATCTGCCTCTCTGTAGTCTTTATTCTCATACCCGTTTACACAACGCCTTTGCTCATCGCGCTATCGCAACGTTGAACACTACTCAGCTGATGTTCACTTCTCCTGCCCACCGCAGGCGAACATCGCTCGATCATCGCCCGATCAGAAACTCCTCTCCACTCCTCTCTGAACCCCCTCCCCAGAACGAAGCCTCGTGTCCGCCAGTCTGCTCGTCTCACCCCGCCAACCCGTCGCTGCCGGACATCGACGCCGACAGCGACGTTCCTCAGCGTCGACAGCGACGTTGTTTCCAGTGCCGACAGCGACGTTGTTTCCCGTGTCGAGCTGTCGCCTCTCGTGACGAGCTGCCACTCGTCCCAGGACGAGCTGCCACTTGTCCCGGGCGCCGCCAGTGCGGGACTTGGAACCGCAGCGGCAGCGGGAGCTACCGCTGTCGTTGGAGGGTTGGAGGCTTCGGTTGGAGGCGTTGGTTGTAGCTAAGTGTCGGTTGTAGGCGTTGGTTGTAGGCGTTGGTTGTAGCTATGTGTCCGAACGTGTTAAGTTCGGTTGTAGGCGTTGGTGGTAGGCGTCGGTTGTAGGTGTCGGTTGTAGGCGTTGGTTGTAGGCGTCTGTTATAGGCGTTGGTTGAAGACGTCTATTGCGCGCGTCAATTGTAGGTATCGGTTGTAGGCTTCGATTGTAGGCGTGAGTGGCATAGCGAGTGTCAGCGGCATTTGTGTCGGCATAGTATTCACGCTCGAGTTTTCCTAGGCGAGGTTGTGATTGAAGATGTCAATGGTCAGCGCTGTTGACTCTTACGCCTTTTCTGCCTGGCTAGGTAATGTTACGTCAGAAATGACTCACCGTCATGCATGACGAGATAAGAATGGAACGTGAAATGAATTATTCTATAAAACATAGTCGCACCTCAGGTGTTAAATGATGCGTGGACTGGTCAAGTGAACATGTGCTTGTAAGAACAACAAAGTCCCGTGACGTCATTCTTCTCTCCTGTCTCCAATCGAAATCATTTTCAAGACTCTTGATTCTCGTGCACTGCGAAGTCTCTGTGCGGATGCCGACCTTGTTCCATCCGGTCCGCGTCGCTCTGAGAGCACCCGGGATCGCTATCAGAACGGACGGTGACGTCATCGCGGCCTGGGTGTGACGTCACAGTGACGTCAGCGGCCGGCGATTGGCGGGGGGGGGGCGGTCAAAGGTCACTGGTGCGTGGCGATTTGCGAGTTGAGCGTGCTGGAGACTGATTGGCTGCGGGCGTGGTGTGACGGCAATATGCTGGTGGCATTGTAACGTGATTCAGGCTGCATAGCTTCAGTGGAGCCGATCTGTTGCAACGGTCAAAATGTCAAGTTTGGGATATTACGGCAGTGCTCATTTCAACCAGTGTTTTATTCTACTAGTTAAAATGGTGCGTATTTAAACTATGTGTGTATTGTCATCTAGTATAGAGGGGTTTGGGTATAATATTATTTCATATTTTCTTAAGCTATAATTTACGGCGTCTGCACACTGTGGGATTCGGCCTGCAGAGTCGACGATGTGTCTGCGATTTTTCGCGCACCAACAGTGATTTTCCATTTAAAATTATTGTTGATCGCCGGGAAATCGCAGCGACATCGCCGACCCCACGCGCTGAATAGCTGTAGTACACGGCAGCTGTTACATATTCATAATGTATTGTTTAGTTCGTTATTATATACTAGATGGACGGCCAGACATGCCGTTGCATTGGGCGGACTCACTAGCCTATTTTCATCAGCTGTCTCCGCCGCTCTTCGCTGAAGCGACCTACTCTGCGATCCCCATCTACTAATTGAGGCCGTTAACCCGCTTTAATTAATGTTGATTTCTGGCATTTCGCCGAATGAGAAGGCTGAGTACCTGCTAACCCGATCGATCATTGGACGAGTCAAAGGACCTGGCGTGGGGACACGATTCCACTGTATCCTTCTTTTACATTTTAATCAAATGAAATATTCTGTGTGAGATGCAGTACATTAATGCAGGGGGCAATTCAGCCCTATTGTAACTCTCTGCGTATATATGGGTATGTTCCCGTGGTAGCTTCAACCTCCTCAAAGTTGCTCCATCTGCCACTGCTGCTATTTTTCAACACAGAGCAGTAGAGCCCTTCATGGGACATATTTTTAGCCACTATCCCATTCCAGCTCATTCAGTCAGATCCAAATCCATTCCTATCATTTTTCATACTCACCCATTTCCACCAATTTTAGCATATTTACTTGTTTTCAGTACTAAAAATGATATGGCCTGTCCATTTCAATCCAAGTTCATTCCATTCCTTCCCAAAAATTTTGCCCCATTTCCATCCATATTCATTCCATTTCCATATCCATATGGGATTCCCATTCCATGAAGGGCTCTACAGAGCAGTTCCAGTTGGAGCAACCTTGAGGAGGTCGGAGGCGTGACGGGAACAGACCCTACGTATGCACTACTGCGCTACAATAACAAGCAGACATGTGCCAAGATCCAAACGGGATCCAAGATCCAGGACCCATAGGATCCAAGATCCGGGATCTTGTTGGATCCTGGATCCTCTAAGATCATTTTGTCGTTGGAACCTAAGGATCCTGGATCCTCGGAAATTAATTGTCCTCGGATCCTGTGGATCCTGGATCCAGAAAAATATTTTGCGTTGGATCGTGTGGATCTTGGATTCTTATCTATTGAGGTGCCTGTTCCCACCCGATTGAAATATTCAAAATATTGTACTTTTTGAGGTGCAAACATATGACTATGCATGTATTTCATGCTTTTGAACTCCCATACGCAATATCAGTGGTGTTACTTTCCATGTGGGGATCAAATTTGTGCCAAAACCTAAAAATCATTCTGGATCCAGGATCCCTAGGATCTAAAATCTGAGATCGTATTGGATCCTGGATCCTACGGGACTGTTTTGTCGTGGGATCCTGTAGATCTAGGATCCTGCAAATTTATTCTTCGTGGGATCCTATGGATCCTGGATCCTGGATCCTGTAAACAATATTTGTCGTGGGATCCTAAAAAGTCAGTTTGTCGTGGGATCTTGTGGATCTTGGATCCTATTTTTCGGTCACGGCCCATGTCTGATAACAAGTACTGCTGGCTGATTGGCTGGCACGTGACCTTGACATCATCACTGAGCCAGTGATTGGCCGCGGGCGGCTTTCCCTGCCTGGGTCGACTGTGCCGCCGTGCGTGCCGGCCGCCCGCGGCGATCACGTGACCGTCTGGCCGGTGACAGCTCGGACGAATGCCGCTGTGTGTAGCGGTGCCGTCCGCCGCCGCGGCGGGCGGTCCACAAATAGCCTGAGGCGGTGACGGCAGCGGGGGCGTGGCCGGGCCCGGGCGCGGCACACCTGTGCGCTCGCTGGACAGGTGTTTGGTAGGCAGGTGGTGCGCGGCTTTTAGTGCGCGAGCGTAGTTTCGGCGCAGCTGCAATGAGAAAATGCTGCCGAACGTGCTCTGCAAGGGCGGGGACTTGCTCGGAGGAGAATGCGATGGGTTCAAGGTCACTGTGGATCTCAGTCCTCACCAGTGGAGTGCTGGAAGCATGGACGTTTTAAGTCGTGTTAGTAGTGGCTAGTGGACAGGGGCCTGGCTCTCGGACATGTCAGCTCTGGATTATTGAGAGAGCAGGCTGCTTCAAAGCTGACAGTCGGATCAGAGTAACTCGCGCTGGCACGAGCAGTGTTTGTAAATGTTCCAGGCTGGGAGGGTCGTTCCGCGCCCCGCCACACTCAGCCTAGAGCGCCCAGCCGCGTACCGAGTTGAAGGATCTTCCCGAAATACTCCTCTGCTCCCGGATTTGACTCATGCGGCTTGGCAAACAGCTGTGGCGGTTGCCGGTTGCTATGACAACCATTGTTACCGTGCTCGTATTTCTTGTAAAAACCGGACTGGTACGTTGCAACGTATTCTGCTCAGTGCTCGTAGACGTGGCGTTTGTTTCTGGGGTGGTAATTGCTATTATTTTTTACCTTGTTCTGAGAGCTTAGAATCCTGCCGACGCCGCTCGAGTTACGCGGCGTCGGGCGGCATCATTTGGCTAATTAGGACGCTCCCCTGCGGTGTCCTGTCGACGGCTCGGCTCCGGCTGCGTGGAGGATGGAGGCGAAGCGGGAACGGTGGCGCTGACAGCAGATGCGGCATATTATCGACACTCAGATCTATCTGCTCATGTTTTCGAATTATTGGCGGCCGAACAAGCTGCGCCGGGTGGCTAAATATGGGGATCCGCTATTGCATGTTTGTAGGCATTAGGCAGGAAACGGCCCATGACGGTTACAGTAATTCAATTGAGTGATAATTGTCTTCAACTCGGTGATTATAGTTGGCGATCAGTACGAGGCCACCCGCTTTCAACGATTGGTTGAACGCCGGGGCTCGGGCTGGGAATTACTCAACCAGGCAGGATGGGTTCGAGTTGCTTCAGCGCTCGAATTTTGCTGCTGCTGTATTGGCTTGTGGCCGGTGGCATTCAGTGAAATTGTGGGGACTTAGAGGATAGAAACGTTTGTGGTTACACCATTCGATTTTGTGCATATTTTTTACATAGTTTTGGTCCCGTGCCATCCTTTGCTGGTGGTGAACTGAAATCAATAAATGAGTTTCCTCTATCAAGTCTCAGGCTGTAGTTCTATTTTATGTTTTCATGTAGCAATGACACGTATTTATATGAAATAATCGTGTCTCTTCTCATACCTTGACAATGTTCTCGCTCCGTTACGCCTAGCATCACTTTTTATTTACAAACATTTTCCCCATTACAGCCCATTACAGCTATGCCTACTTTTCTAAGCGATCAAAAGCTGGATCTTCCGCCACATCGCTTCCTTTACTTGGCGCATCCAGGACAATCATCGCAGGTTACCCGCATTGGTGAGTCGCGCTTATGGACTTCCCGTCGATGAGTCGATGACTGCGGAAATAACTATGCCGATCTGACTCATCGACCGCACACGGTTCGTTAGAAGGTGTCGGAGGGCTCAAAAGACGAGAGTCATACCATTCGAAAGCTTGCCTCACGAGGATCTCAAATATATGGTTT
>JARBER010092163.1:0-11489 GCA_030265075.1 Balanus glandula
TTGAATTTTAATTCAGCATACTTTATGTTAAATGGTCATAAAGCACTTCATCACGACGAGTACTGCAGGTCAGCCATAGCCAAGTGTTTACAAAGAGCAGGGGTGACGTAGCTCATCAAGAGCTTTTTCAATGATGATTTTTTTGCGAATTTGCTATTTGTTAGCTTAATGAAACTACGCATCTTTCGATTAAAATAACTCAGTTTAGTATACAATTTTCAAAAAAAATAAATTTTAGCCAAAAAACCCACAACGTGAAACTTGTCCATTGTGTTTGTCGGTCAAGACGCTTTAAACGGTATAAATGTAATCATTTTTCAGTCAACTTTGAAATTTAACCTCAGGTCACGTGTCATTGACCTGTTGTGAAGACCCAAGAAGATCAAGGTGCATATAGGTAGACAAGTCTTGACACGAAAACACATTTATGTAAGTTTTATTTCTCTATCTTTATTAGGGGAGAAGTGTCCTATTGCGCAACGCTAAGGGAAATATCGTTTGACAGGTAAACGTAATGATCTATGGGAATGATTGATAGCCTTCCATGTATGTTGTTCTTTTGTGCATAACATACAATAACACAGTTTTGCGAAACATCTTCCATACATTCGACAGGTCAGAAAAATTATACCAAGCCCTTACAAAGGGCGCATTTAGAAAAACAGCTATTAAAATGCACCCAGCCCTTACATCAAAATTCGTCCACTGTACGTACGTGCGATAACGTGGTTTTGACATTTTAACGCGCGATGGTAAACGGTTCGTTGTGGATTTGCGTAGGCTGTATTTATGAAAACTTTGTGTATGCCTTTTGCTTTATCACAACTGCATAGTCTGTAAACATACGTTCTTGTGGTAAAAAATTGCTGCAAGACATTCTGTATGTAACTAAACTGATCTTTCATTAAATCGGTGTGCACAGTAATTGCGCCATAACACATTATGTGCGCTTGCATTTTGTATGGGCGCTTTTAAAAATACGCATCACATTAACAAAGTTTGCCATGATAGCAAAAATATGCATGAATAGCTAAACGACGCAAGTAAAGATATATCCCTGTAGACATATTTCAGCAAAAATAAGCACATGTATCATAAAGAGGCATGTTACCACCTCAGCAGTCTGCAAAACCACGTGCTTCGCTTTAAATAAACCATTACCATTCGGAAAAGGCGTTCGGAAAATGGCAAAGATGTTGAAAGCTACCTGTGCGTGTCGGAAATATAGCATTCTTAAATGGGCAATTACAAAATACAATTATATATTTGGGACGCTTGCAGATATGTAGATAGAACTGTCTGGCGCGTTGACGAACATGGTGCAATATGACACTTCTCCCCTACATCGCAAATTATTGACAACAAAGTGATGGCGACATCGGTTGACCTCAAACAAAACCATAGATATCAATGAACAAAACTTTCGCTTCGATCATCAAGAATATCTTGCAATACCATGATCTTGTAGTAATTGGTCTAATATCATACAGGTCCTTGAAAAAAGAAGCATTTGAATACTTCCCCATTGACTTATAAAAGGAAGGGGGAGGGGGTGGCGGGGGCGGCAGCCTGCCCTGGATGCCCGCGTGCAGCGCGCCGAAAGGGGCTGACGATTTTTTTTAGAGAGCTTAGAACACTTCAGAGGCGTCACCAGGACCCTCTCAGAAAGACCAGAGGGTCAAATGGACGCTCACAAGGCCCCTGTGCAGGTCAGAGGTGCTCCTGACTGACCGAAAAAGCCTCCCAGGTGGGTTGAACCCCCTCCCCCCCGCCCCGTGTGAGTCGAGAGAGCCTCCAAGTGGATCGAAAGGGCCCCTGGGCAGGTTAAAAGGGCCCCCGGGGATCGAAAGGGGCCCGGACGTGTCGAAAAGGCCCTCGGGTGGTTTAAAAGGGACCCAGGTAGGTCGAATTAAACCTGGACGGTTCGAAAGGCGGGTCAAAATGGCCCCCGAGCTGGTCGAATGGGTGCCAGGGCGGGTCGAAAGGCCCAAGGTGGGTCGGAAGGGCCCCCCGGGTGGGTCGAAAGGGACTCGGTCGGGTCAAAAGGGTCCCTGGGCAGATCGAAAGGGCCCCTGGGTGGGTCGAAAGGGCCCCTGGATGGGTCGAAATGACCCCTCCTCCCGAGCGGGTCGAATATGTGCCCGGGCGGGTCGAAAGGGCCAGCGAGAGTCGAAACGGCCACCGGTCCAATCGAAAATCGAAAGGTCCCTCGGGCGAGTCGAAAAGGCCCCGGTTGAATCGGAAGGGCCCCAGAGTTGAGAGAGTTAAGAGAACTTCAGAGGCCCTTAGGGTCACCAGGGCCCTCTCTGAAAGACCAGAGGGCCCTATGGAATTTCAAATTAGTCCCATATGTAGGTCAAAGGGTCCCTGGCTTGACCGAAAGCGCCTCTTGGTGAGTCAGAAGGAACCTGGACATGCCGAATGGTTCCCTAGCCAGCAAGAGGGGCCCTTGGGCAGGTTGGAGGGCTCTTGAGCATGTCGGTTTGTCGAAAAAGTGTCACTTACCAGGTTAAACGATTAGGTAGGCTAGAGGGCCCCAGGGAATTCAAAGGGCCCCTAGGAAGTTCAAAGGGCCCCTGTGCATGTCAAAGGGCCCCTCACAAAAGGGTCCCTGCCACAATTTCATTCAAACAAATTTGGGTCAAATCAATCTTCACATCAATATCTTTGAGTCAACATGACTTGACAGCTCTCATTACAGGGAATCCTGGAAAATTAAGCAAAAGGACAAAGCCGTAAAAACGTAAAAATATTGGATATAACGCTTTACCCCGACACGCAACCTGAGCGTAGCGCTCCCAAAAATGGCATGTAAACAGTCTCTCGCGTTCATTTAAATAACTATTTTTTAAGAAGCCCAATAGCTTACGAAAATTGATGGGTGGGTGTTTTACCCGCCATGACGCTTTGCGCCACTTTACCCTACATTTATGGCGCAGCTGATACATTTAGCAATGTCAGATACCCCAACTTCGACGCAAACAGTTGACACCTCTAAACTCCTGATCGTTGCTGTGACAGCTCCAAGATTCCTGCTGTTCGATCCTCCTCTGATCTCATCCGGGAGCTGCGACGGGAAAAGACCCTCCGACGCCCTCTACACCGACTTGCAGCAGAAGCCCTGCCAGAAACCAACACAGATGTCGCTGTCAGCTGTCGTACCGGTGAAGCTTGTCTCCAGAGCGATTCTAGGGCGAATCAAAGTCGAGGGCTACAAATTGTGATATGCATGCAGTTAAACGGTTAGGTTAGTTTAAGCGCAAATTATCGAGATGTTGCATGTAAACTCCAAACCTATAAGAACATCTGGTTCACCTTGATGATATTTTATTCATATTCCTCTTTTGGCATGCAGTCAATCCCAGTGCGAGACTATATAGCAGACTGGTGCAATACGCATTTACTGCCGTATGTTAAGTCATTAATTCAAGCTCAACATGACTGACAGACTGACAGACAGACTGACATGACATCTAGCCCGCGCCGTGCCGGGGGGTTCTTATACGCCTCCCCCAGGTTTTTCGCAGATAGAGAAAAAAACAACTGGTAGGGTTTTCACCTCCTATTGGTGCATCAATTCAGCAAACTTTGAGAAAAAAATTCAAGTCATCTCAGGTCAGGTCACCAGACCAGGCCAAGTGACCCAACCTCCAAATAAGTTTGTAGTTGGCGAAAGCCAGAGTTTTTCACTGATTAATTTGATAATTACAGGGTGTCATAGGGGTATCATAACAAACAATTCTTTTATCTCGGAATTTTGATATCGTTGACCTAGGGTCAGGTCAATTTGGTGACCTCCTCATTTTAAGTCAATGGGGAAATATTCAAATGCTTTCCATTGCAAGGATATGCACGATATTTGTCCCATTAACTCTCGATCATGTTATGTTAGGTTATTCTTGATAATCCAAGTGTAAGTTTTGTTCTGTGACTCCTATGGGGTCATTTGAGGTCGTGAGAGGTCACCATCACCTATTTGGCAATATCTCGCGACCTAATCAAGATAGAGAAGTACAGCCGACGTCAATGTGTTTGTCTCGTCGAGCAACATCTATCAGTATGCAGCATGACCTACTTGGGTCACCATTTGACCTTGACCCGACTTGACCAGAGGTCAAATGTTAAAGTGACCTGGCGATATCACCATATGCACCAATCGAAGCGTCTTGACGAGATAAACTCTATGGGGTTATTAATATGTCTGTATCAACTTTAGGTAAAAAGATATTAGCGGGAAACTATTTTGCTCAAAAACAGCATTTTTTTTGCATTTATGACCTCTGGAGCCCAAAATATTGACCTGAGGTCAAATCAGATTTCTCACTGCAGATTGCACATTTCAATATCTAGCGATTGATTTTTCCTGATTGTTTCTAGCCAGTATAGTTTTTGAGATATTTGGAATTGTCTGGAGCAAAGAAATAGAACTAGAACATTTAACCTTTGGTGACCTCTGTTTGAAAATGTTTTTTTGACCAACTTTCGAACGCTGTATTTTGTTTTGGTGTACGTTAAATGAGAGCCGAGTTAGAGCGGGGGGGGGGGTTGCGTAAAAGAACCCCCGGCACGACGAAGGTGGCGCCGAACACCGGCACGGCGCAGGCTAAGATAAAGGTCTGAATATACGCACGGCTTTTAAATGCGCACCTGAGGTTGCATGCAAATTGATCTTGTCGGAAAATCTGTCCTCGTCAAGCTACAATTCGCTCAGCCGTTTCGGAGACATAAAATAGGAGTGTGCACGTGAGCACGTGCCAAGGCACACCACCCCTGACTTTGGAAAAAGTCACATCTAAGGTGTCGCTAACCACACGCCAAATTTGAACACAATTGGCTTAGCTGTTGTGAAGTTTTTGCGAGAGATGTCTTTTGAATACCCGATCGACGAGCGCGAAACCCGTTTTTGCCGAGAGCTTCTCCCGCGTCAGCACGGTTCATGCTGGCATAGTAAGTCTCGTATCCAGATAAACAAATTTGTGCATGGCCTAAAAACGATATGAATTTTCAATATTGGTTTCGTCACACACAAGGACCACGTTGTGAAATACGTAAGCGGCATTCTTCCGCTACCGGGTCATTCAAAGTTACGTTATAGATTATGAGCGGTTTTAATGTCAACATTATTCGTTGTAAATATCAACGGATTATTTATCGCGTTTTATTGTATTTACATTTGTATTTAACATGCACTTTTGGATTTAATGTGTGCTCAATATGCATTTTCACTTGTGTTTTATATTTATTTTTATGTATACTTATGTTTCTACGTAATCCTATGTTTATGTGCATGTATTCATATATTTTTATGTTTATTTTATTTGTATTTCGCTCTTTATTTTATTTTCAAATGATTATATTCAACTTCACCTGTCAGTGGGCATTAGCCCGTTGGTGATCTGTGAGAATAAACAGTAGTTCTGTAACTACCAAGTATGAATTAGGATAGTATCTTTGCAGTTAAATGAAGACTTAATAATGATATGCGAGAAGAAAAAGTACTCATTGAATCCAAATTAGTTTAAATTTACACAAGGGATGGCTGCACATACCAGTTATATAAAAAGGCTCATGTTCATTTATTTTTGATCTTGTTACGGCACAAAGTTTATGATAAGCGCGTTTATTTTACTCATGAATATTTTCATTTCGAACTAAGCAGTTACCTCTTGACCGCATTAGGTACATAAAGCTCTGAATTTCTGGGCAAGTTTTTTGCATACAAGAACATTTTTTTAGAAAACTAAGACAAGTTTGAATGACGTCAGCATCTTTTCACATAGTGGTCGCTGGAGATTCACACCGGCGTGGGCTGATACCGGTCCCACTGTACATACACATCGCCACCCGAGACGCTCCTCAAGACTGATAACAGAACAGCTAGCTGGCAGACCACCTGCATCACACGGGAACGTGCTTATCAGAAGAAGCCTCACAATTTCGTTCCACTGCGACATTTCCTCGCTTTTTTCATCGTCATCGTGTGCAGTTTGCCGACAGGCTATTGATATGCGCTAGATCCAACTCTGCTAAAAAGTCAACGAGACGGCGAGGTGTAGCGAAAATAGTACAGATCGGAGACATTCCGAGGCATAGCGCATTAACGTATCCCGCTGCTGAAATAAAGGTCATCTCATAGAGGCAGTGCGCAGATAGCGTACGCAGCCACCTGGTGATGGATGAAATCACACTTGTGCGTCAGGAAACATCTCGACAAGAATTTTACAGAGCGAACAAGCACACCCATTTTTAGCAAAACCGTCCATCGCTGAGCGCTACGAGTTCAAAACGTATGATCAGGCAAACATTTGAGCATTTATCCACAACCGCAAGTGTTAAGCAGATCTCTCTACATGCTTACCCAAACCCAGGGGCGTAACTTTATATCTCTTTGGGAGAGCCCGGCCCCCATGTTAAGCTGAGCCCCCCAATGGTGCTCTGAGCCCTTCCCCCAATGCTTTACTTTGAGCCCTCCCAATGCTCTTCTAATTATTTTGAGTTTTTGCTTTTCTGTCGGAGTCATACCGTTCATGGTGACAAAATTGGAAAGTTTGCTTTTGTTTATAAATATTTGTTAGCCTTTTAATTGGAAACATTTATGTTGGTATGCGGGGGGGGGGGGCGGCGGGGGCGTCCACCCCCCTGGAAGCCCGGGGGCCCGTTTCGGCGCGCAGGGCCTCAGAGACCATGGAAAACTTTTTTTATAGAGTTTAGAGCATTTCAGATGTCTTTAGAGTCGCCAGAGCTTTCTCTAAAGGACCAAAGAGCCCGATGGACGTTCAAAAGGCTCCTGTGCAGGTCAAAGGGACCTCTGACAGACCAAACAAATCTCAGGTGGGTTGAAAAAGCCCCCGGGCTCGTCAAAAGTGCCTCCAGGCGAGCCTAAAGGGCCACTGGGCCGTTCGAAAGGGCCCCTGGCGTGTCGAAAGGGCCCACGGGGTGGTCGAAAGGGCCCACGAGCCCTGTCGAAAGGGTTCCCGGTTGGGTCGAAAGGATCCCAGGTTGGGTCGAAAGTGCCCCCAGGTGGGTCGAAAGGGCCTCCGAGCGATCCGAAACGGGGGGGGGGCGTGTCGAAAAGGCTCCCGGCTGGTTTCAAAGAGACCCGAATGGGTCGAAAGGGATTCTGGCAGATCAAAAGGGCCTTAACTGGGTCGAAAGGACCCCAAACGGGTTGGACGGGCGCCCGGGGGTCGAAAGGGCACCAGGTGGGTCAAAAGAGTCCCCGAGCGTGTCGAGGAGGCCCTCGGGCGATGCCAAAGGGCCCCTGGGCGGGTCTAAAGGGCCCCTGTGCGAGTCCAAAGGACCGCTGGTCATGTCAAATGGGCCACTTGGGTGGGTCGAAATGGTTTCCGAGCGGATTGAAAGGGCCCGGCTCGGTCGAAAGTGCTCCCAGGCGGGTCGAAAGGGCTCCCGGGCGGATCGAAAGGTCCGCGGGCCTGTCGAAAAGGCCCCCGGGTGGTTCAAAAGGAACCCGGGCCGATCAAAAGGGCCCGTGGGTGGATCGAAAGTGCCCTTGAACGAGTCCAAAGGACCACCGGTAGTGTCAAAAGGGGCCCTGGGGGGTCAAAAGGGCCCATGGGTGAGTCGAAATGGCCCCCGAGTGGATCGAATAGGTGTTCGGGTGAGTCGAAAGGACCCAAGGTGAGTCGAAAGGGCCCGGGTAGGTCAAAAGGTGCCCCGCACGAGCTGAAAAGGCCGCCGGTCCAGTTGACAGGGCCCCGTTTGGGTCGGAAAGGTTCTGGGTGAATCGGAAGGACCCAGAGAATCGGAGACCTCTCGTGAGAAAGCCCTTATACGGCTGTTAAAAATTCGAAAGTATGGAAAAGTGGTTTTCTACGGCCAAAGATTATAAAATTGATGTCGCTTCGCGGTGTCACTTGATTTATTATCATCATAACGAAACCGTTGTTAAATTGTTTTCTTTCGTCTTAACGTTGAATTTAACTAAAAACATTTAAGGTTATCATATCATCATATCCCCTATCTTTTAGCTTCTACAAGGTCAAACACTTATGTATCAAAGTTTTATCAGGCAAAACCTACAAAATTTTCGCGACGCTAAATGTTAAATATACATTACCTAACTATTGCCGTTAACATGCATATTAAAATCGCATATTTAAAATGCTGCAAAGGCATGAATTGATAAGAAATCATATTGCATATTCAAAGCATTACTTTCAATATTTTTTTGCCGCTTCGCGGCGCAATAGGTTTTGAACAATTCGCTCTTGAGGTCAGAAAAAAATATTTGAGGCACCACCCTGGGACGTAATCCTGGCTACGTGCTTGCTGCATGGTTATGCACCTTACTGCGTTTTCCATCATTAGGAGACACATTTATTCGTTGTGTTGGGCGCTTTGAACGCTCGGGAATGGGCCCTTTTATTGCTCGGGAAGGGGCCCTTTTGTCGCTGGGAAAGGGGCTCTTTTAAGGTGCCTCCCCCTGTGCGAAATCCTGGCTACGTGCCTACACTGTGGCATCCGGCGTGCGATTTCCGCGTCTCCGCGGCGCCTATCCGCGCCCGGTAGCGGCATGGTAAATTAAAGACGTCCGTTCATATTTTGATGCTTAACACCATTTGTAGTTACACGCATCGGAATGGGAATAATGCTCATGTTTCTATGGATACCATCGTAGTGCTTATAGTTATAACGTTTAGCTACATAATGTTAACATAGTAATGAATCTTTGGCCGCTGAGCCCCCCCAATCAATTTCATAAAGTTCCACCTATGCCCAAACCCCTAGACACAAGGAATTTTTGCAGAAGCCCACGACTTATCGCGTAAATCTACACTTGAAGGGAAAAAATATCCAGGGCTTTTGTAGAGTTGATTTTGCATGTGAAGAGTTCTTTAAGAAATAGCAGATCATGTTGGGTCCGTCTGGAGGAAAGAAAGGAAACGCCGAAGTGGCGAGGTAGAGCAAGTTAGCTGAGTGATCCACATTATCCGATAGAGTAACTGTGAACCAAAGAAATAACTTGTGCTGGACCCGATCGACGCGCACGGTTTTGGTCGCGCCTGCACAGGAAACTGTGCGATATTCCATAATCGAACGTACATTTGTGACGTAGGCGTTGGTTCTACCTTGGGTAGAAATACTTTTATAGTGTCAATTCTCACGGACCTGGCTGAGGCTGGACACGGAGTCACAGTGCTTTAATTTGATCGGTGGAATGCCAAAAGTGGGCGGTTTGGTGCGCCAGTTCTATAAATGCCACGTGCTGGTTATAATAAGTGCGGTATGTTTGAAGATACCATATCAAATGAACTTCCATTTTATGACAACAAATACTTAAAGTAAAACAAATCAAGCTAAAAGTAAACAGAACCGGATGAATGAAGGATTTGGAGGCTCTCAGACCAGTGAACATCATTTGTATAATTTTATTGCCCATTATGTCGATTTCACCCATTTTGCACCCGGGGCAAATTGGTTTCACTGGAAGTGGGGATCCATCCACTGGGGAGGCAATAGCCCGCTAGTAAACATGCTATCCGAGTCCCTGAGGTACATACATACATCATACATATTACGTTAACGAATCTGATCATCGCAATTCTTTCTGAAGGCAAACAGCACACACAACGATTGCGATTGTTCAGCAGCCATTTCAATGCGCAGTTGCAATTTTGTATCTCCACGCTGATGTATCCCAGTGTAACTCATTTCAATCGTAGCTGCACCAGACCACTGTGCGCTACAAATTGCATTGAGTATTTCAATTGACAACGTTACGGTCTGTCACTGAGGGTCTGCTGGCTAGAGATCAGACCACTGGACTTACTTGTATCGTCTAACCTACCGAAGCTTTTATTCATCGCATTCATCGGTCTTATATCCAGTCGAGCCGAAATCTCTGTCGAGCCCATGTACCCGACCAGCACGTCTAGCCAGGTCGTGGTGCAGTCCGTGAGCGAACAGTATGCCATCAGGAGCCTACTGATCTGCCCGGCCGCTGCACCGTGTCGGGAGCCTGGAGACGGTGACACGGCGCGGTCTGGAGCGAGGCGGTCATACCCAGCTGTAACCTCAGCTAGAGTCCCACCTACACCGCTGAGGGTACTCAGCTTGTGGCGGTGTTACCCAGTTTTAGCCCCAGCTCCGTCCCACCTACGTCCTACACTACTGAGCTTGGCCGTGACCGAGAGCGCTTGACGACTGTGTGGGCGGCCCGCCGCTGCCGCCGCCGCCGCCGCCGCCGCCGCCCAAATCAGCTGGCCGAGCCGCCCGCCACCTGGCTTCTCCGCCGCCGCCACCGCCGCCGCCGCCGCCGCCCATGCCCCTGCGGCGTGTTAGTGCGGGGCTGCGAGTGGTGTGGTGCGGTGTGGTGGTCGTCGTGGGTCGGCCCGGATCGGATATCCGTCAGGTAGGCGATCCAGTGTCCTCCGCAGTCCACAGCTCGTCCAGCGCTGTCCGCAGCTGACGTCATCACGGTGAGAGACCGGTCCGGTATTGCCGATCATCGCCAAATACGCCGGTCTTCACCGCGCTGCAATCCTGCGCTGCAGCGGGCGCCGTCTGCTGTCCGAGCAGGCTATGGGCTGGGCAGAGACGGCAGAGTGATCCAGGCCGTCGTGACCGGGTTTGGGTGGCATCACAGGCCTGTGCAAGGCCACTGGTCGGCCAGTCAACAGCGTGCCCACACTTGACGGGCTCGAGGGGCGGCTCGTGCGGACTGACGGGTTATATGGTGATGTGTTGCTACACGTCGGGGAAAGATACAAGGCATTGGCATTGACAGGATAAGATCATTATTGTTTGTTGGAGGATAGCAAGTCACACATTACGCAAATATTGTGTAGCGCATGCTTTATATTGCCAACTGTTAACTCATTCGTCTCGAGACAATTGGCTGATAAGTTGCTAGACTATGTATTCAATAAGAATGCGGAAGCCTTGCATAACTTTGCGGAGGAATATTGTCTGTTCAGAGTTGTAAACAATGCGCCAATGCCTCGTCTCATGTTACAATAATATTGTGTTGGTAACATACTACATAGCATAGCAACATGTGCTAGAACGCAAACAAACATGACACGCTTCAAGGGTATAAGATGGGTATAATTCGACGCGTTGCTGTATCATATTTAAATCGCGAGCAGGAATAAAACCAGTTAAACGTCGAGCCAAAGGCAAGACGCATCACTTAAATTACTCCGAGTGATTTAATGGTTTTATCCCGTGACGCAAGTCACTGACTTCTCAGATCCACAAGCAGTTTGATAGATTGCTAGGCCCCACCTATACGGTTTAACAACTAAGTTATTCACCGGGTGGATACATTTTCGTGTTTGCACGTGAGCCGGTGCATAACACTTGCTTTTGCCAGGAATAAGAAAATACTAGGGATCGGCGACTGAACGGCTTTTAGCGACCGGACTATTGTGAAAATTTCTTCAATTCTGACGCAACTTTCGCGTGACTTTGTGCCAGCCTGGTATCATCTTTTTAGGAGAGACATAAGAATATTACGTGAAATTAAT
>JARBER010092274.1:0-11489 GCA_030265075.1 Balanus glandula
CCCCCCCCCCCCCCGAGACCCCTGTACCCATGACACGGTCGTATCGTCCAGACCTTTGGTTGATCGATGGACAGAACACGCTGATGAGATGGTGTGAAATTGTGGAGCGGGACTGTGGGATCGAGGATGGGAGCCACTTGACACTTGATTGATACTGATGATAATGGCAATGTAAAACCTGTGAGTTTTAGATAGCGAAATCTGATCGTTGTAACGTTGATTATTCACAGGATCATTAACAATGGTATTTGCTGGCCAAGGCTAATGCAACCAGTGAACAAATCACACAGGTCGAACTCATTCCGGCTGGTAATATACATCCCTAAAAATTATATGTTTAAATTTAAGGTAAAGCTAAGGTTGTAACCTTTAGGTTACCTATCCCGCGCGGCGCTGTGTTCTCCGGCCGAACGCGCGGCGCAGGGGGGTAAATTTTACCCCTCCTTCATATATTCCGAACCATAAAGTGCAGCAAGATGCGCAAGCCGGCAACCGATAACCCAAGACAAGTCGTGGAACGGAAATAATTTGTGTTGACCTGCAGGTCACATGTGACGCTTCAAGTCAGGTCAAAGGTCAGATCGAGTTGACAGGCCATGCTTTCCATTCAAAGTCTTTGATACTGAATTGTATTACACAAAAACTTCGCACATGTAAGTAATTCATATTCCACATTACCAAAAGTAGAATTCAAGGTCAAGTTCAAGGTTAGGTCACAAAAGCTCACCGTTTTTAGATATCCATGAAACTCATGGGGCACATGTCTTATAAGCAATTTTACACGGATAATTACATACAAGTACCTAATCATTTTTACATTTAGACAAAAATGGCTTTTAGGCAAATATCATGTCAAATCGGGTCGTTTGAGGCCAAATTTTTTAATAGACTTTATTGAACTTAAATTAGATGATGCTAGACTGTGTTTGCCTCAGAAATAGAGTACTGACATTTATATTTTTTATTTTTTAAGAACACGTGATTTTCACAAATGACGTCATCAGCCACTTTAGGTAAGTACAGTCTGTTACAAAAGTTCTTTGTTCAGTCTCCCCTATTAATAGCCTGCTAATCGGCGTTGTACGCAGCAGAATTAAAAGCAACTGGCTTGAGCTTACCCGCGATATATCGAGGGCGCGCTTAATACAGTTATAGGAAATTCCGCTGCGTATAGCACCGATTAGACCATAAGTTCAGAATTTTTGGCGAACAGGACTTTTGTAAGAGACTGTACATACCTACGCAGGGCAACTGATCAAACATAACTCAGAGTGAAAATCAGATATATTAATTTGAAATTACATTTGGGTATTGCCCTGGTGTAGTTGTCTCACATATACTCCGTTTATTTTTAATATCTTGATAATTTTTTGAAAACTTAAAAGCTTTTTGAAATTTGATGTTTCAAAAACTTTAATGTTTGAAAATCCCAGATAAACATTCTGTAAAAATTGTCTTTCCTTCTTTTTTACGTTTTTTATTTGAGAGTTAGGTACTTTTAAACATGATTTTCTACTATTTTTAAAACCATTGGCGTGTTTTCATTCAAAGTGTCATGACATGACGTTATCAAAACGTCCTTTTCTCCAAAAATTATCAATAGATTTTATCCAATTTTTTTCAGAAGACGGGACATTAATGCAACATAAAGACGAGCAAGTTTCATGTTGATATCTTTAACGGTATTTGAGTTATTGATGAAATCCGGTAGGGGTAAAGTTTACTCCTCCCCCTGCGCCACGCGGGTTAAGGTTTGCATGTCAGAAGCCTATAGGGAGGTAAACTTTCAAAACGCATCATTTATTAGGTAATAGCACAAATTTAGTTAGCATTTAGAAGTAGTGCAAATGAGCTCACGTGAGAGGCTATCTGATTTGGTTTGTATTTCTTGGTACTTTGTAGTGGCGTTAAGGCCAGTTCTTGCAGATGGTTCTTAGTAGTTTCACCTTGTGTTTTCCGAGCGTCTTTGGAAGAAGAGATAATAAATATAGTACGGTACGAAGCTATTTGGCTGTATGTACTAACACACATTTAGCTAATAAGCTGACACTTGTTATCAGATGTATCCTTATTCTGTTCTGGAAAATGTACCAACACAAGCTTTCTTTTGCACTCAGGTGCAAGCTGCGGTTGGCATAAACATGTTTGAGGGATTACAGTAGATAACACATTTCCGTTGTATATAACGGAGGTGTTAATGTGTTTATATGTTATCTCATATCAGTCAGAAGTTGTAAACTGAAATTATCATGCAACTGAGAGATCATTTCCTATTCAGCACATGTTACAATATTTTACCAATAAATACATGTGTTTATGGATCGTAACGCTAAAGCCAATGGAAAACAACACCGGAAGTGATAATGGACTCCACAGGATCCAATAACACCTTTGTTATTGGATCCTACCATATTTGTCGTAGTCTTGAACAGTTGCATGATGAAATATTTAATGGACTCGCGCCTAAAAGATTTTTTATTGAACTCGCCTTCGGCTTGTCCAATAAAAAATATTTTTCAGTCCATTAAATTATAGTCCTTCCAGTACGTTGTAGTTGGTAATCGAGCCCGTCCGACTTTCACTGTCAGCTGGTGCTGTGTAGGGGCAATGTTTGAAACCAGCAGTTCTGCACTTAGCAGTACGCAAATTCTTTCGGGAGTTAGTGAAGCTGCTTTATAAGTTAGCATGCGATACATGTGTCTGGTATAGGATTGTGATTTCTTAACATTATTTATTTTGTAGAACTGTCTGTGTGTGTATGCTTTGTATTAAGTAGGTTATTATTCATGGTCTGATCAGTCTGAATTTTTATTTTATTTTGCGCTGGTACATCGCACGTTCTGCTCACTTTCCTTTGCGGGGCTGTACAGTAGCTTAGTAACTGTAAACTGATCGCAACTCATGTTAGCGACTTGTGGAGGATTACATCATTGTCAGAGTTCTGCCAGTCAGCAAACGATTGCCATTACTCCGCATCCCTTTAAAGCATCTTTTATCGCAGTGCTCCCCGGTCAGCAGCATTATACATCCAGTCTCCATGGCCTGCCAGACTCCAACGCTGTAACCAGCCAGCGATATCTCCTACCCCGACAAATGTCCGCCAGCCCACCACTCAACAGACGGCGCCACTGTCGTGTGTCCACCTCACCTCACCCTATCCCCGATCTGGGCCGCCCGGCGCCGGTACAGGGCGTGTGAACTGCCCTCTGCTCGCCGCACACAGACACAGACACCTCCGCAGCTCCCTAATTAGTCCCTCGGCCGGCACTCAGACGATACGATCAGCTGCCGGCGCGGCGGGCGGCCGTGGGAGAATGGTCCGGTGTTGGAGGGTTACGTCTCCGTCCGTCCGTCGTCCGGCGGCCCGGGGCGGCCCCGGTAGCGGTGGACCACTCACCGCGCCGGTGGTTTGTTAGCCGGGACTGGGGTGTAATTAATCGCCGGAAGGTGGAGGCGACCCGGCGGCTACCGTGGAGATGTGTACCGCAGGTGGATCGGTGGTGTTTTGCATGTTATCGTCTCTTCAGGCGACGTGAATAGGTATTATCCGGACATGAGAGTGCTAACTTCGTAGCGCAGACGTGTGAAAAATTGTTGATGGGATGATTCATAGTTCTTTCCACGGAGTAGGCTGCTGGCTCAACGGGTATAATCTGGTTGTTCAAAGCGCAACCTAAATGCTGAAAAGGAAGACACAAGCTCCTGAGTAAGTGATGAATACTAAATTATGTATTAGGTAGATATAACAATGTCAACAGTAACACCGATACGTGTAGCTAAATATTACTGTCACTTATGATGGGCAGCGGTTAATGCAAAGGTATCTGTTCAACATTAGTTTATAATTTGTTTCGTTGGTAGGTAGCTACATAATTAAATTATAAGTAACTCAAAAGGACGCATAATATTGTTCCCCTTTGTATGCGATACAAATTGCTTTATGTTTCCGGGAACAGTACAATATCAAATTAATCAAGGACAAGGCTAACTACGCTGATCGCCGTCCCTGTTGACAGCTGTAGATGTCCCTGCTCGGTGTCCAAGCCGGAGGGGCTACATTTCTTACCAAATTGTCCAAGTTCCTGTCATAATTCGCCTTGAGATGTCATTTTCCAACGGAAAATCGTTCTGCTCGGCGATGGTTACCCATAATGACCAGTTACTACCGGCGGAAAACCTGCCTCACT
Source organism: Balanus glandula (assembly GCA_030265075.1). Taxonomy (NCBI): domain Eukaryota; kingdom Metazoa; phylum Arthropoda; class Thecostraca; order Balanomorpha; family Balanidae; genus Balanus; species Balanus glandula. The sequence continues at coordinate 4,188 of JARBER010092274.1, forward strand.
ATCCCAGGCGCCGGCGGCGGACCGACAGCGGATCGATGAATGGGCCGAATGAATGGGCGGTCGTAGTTGGCGCCGCCGCCGGCAGATGGCAGTGCGCTAGCCTTGAATGTCCGGCCGTAGTGGAGCCGGTGCCGGGCAGGTGGGCGCCCGAGAAGCCGTCCTTCCGCTGCTCACGGGTGAGTGCGCACGGGGAGGGGTCGCGCCTTCCGCCCGGGGTGTCCATTGTCCTGTCTGTGATGAGGATCACTGCACCTTGGCCCTTGGTCCTCCCCCGCTTGTCTCCACTCGACACTCGACTGGCTATAAAGTCGGAGTCCGACTCGACTGGAGTGAGCACCATGGTGAGGGAGGGTATAATGAAATGATGAGGGGTTTTATGACTGACTGTAGCGCATGGAAGGGCTGTCGATTCTGAAGGCGCGGTAATCGACCGTGGAAACAGTAGGTGACTGATCTGTAATGTATGCAATTAACAAAGTCTGGTAAGCTGCAGTGATGCAATGACAATTGATAGGCAGACAGCCAGTCAGCGAGCTCGTCGACTGCGTGTACGGTCGGTTACTCACGGAAAATAGTTGCTATTTCTGAGTGACCTTGCTAAGTTCACCGGAAGTCGGTTTCTGCGACGAGAGTGGCTATATGAGTTAGACCTTGTTGAGTTTACCGGAAGTCAGTTTCTGTTACAGTTCTGTTACAGCTGACTAATCACTGTTCGTATTCAGTGCGCGCTGGTAAATGCATTGTCTTAGTTCAGTATTTAAGGCCTGACGGTATATAGGTATATTCTGCGCCTTAAAATGTTCCATTGTCTCACAGCAGGCCTACAGTTAATCAAGTTGCGACAAATGCAGCACCCGACACTAGACTTTGTGCCGCGACGGAACTGACTGGTGGGCATACTTGCGCGTCTATACTGTGCTTAATCATGACTAAATAATGTTTTCCGAAAGTTACATGACATGGCCTGCTTGCGCTGTGGTTCAGTACACCCTAGATATGGCTTCCCAGATATGTTTACAAATCTATCAATGACGACAAAGGTCAGTTCAAGCCACCGCGCTGCCCTCAACTCGTGCAGCTGTACCTAGAATGGAGCCGAGCTGAAGCAAACATGATGCTAGTAAACGAACAGCCAACAGGTGCATTTGCGTAAAGATCGTGAGTTTTCTTTATTTTTATTATTTTGCCCAAAGAGTCACCGTTTGACAGCTCACGATGCATGCTGGCTACACCGTTACTGTTCGATGAAATCGTGGATATTTAATTATAAAAACACGACCGCAGCAATGCTGCTGCGGTTTCAGAGTAACCTTGTATATCCGGGTATGCAAGCTTATAATGCAAAGCCGTTAGAGCTGACTGTCACATGTGGCACACAGCAAAGCTCAGGGCCACGGACACATATGGTGTCTTCAAATCGCATGTTTATGTTTCATGTGGTGAAATAAATTAAAATACTCGGAATACGTAGTTTAAAAGCAAGGTAGTGCCATATTGGACCATTAATACCAAATAAGATGCGTTAGCGTGCGGACAAACAATGAACTGGGATCTATTGAATACCTATGTCACACTCACAACAGCATATATTTTGCTCATTTTTGTGAACCCACATTTCCATCCCTAAACTATAGTTGTATGTATAAGTGACTACACGGTTATGTGTATGAGCGAGCCGAAGGCGAGTTCAAAGACTGAATCTGTAATGTTATGAGTACATAAAACAATTTATTGCATGGCCGGAGACTGGCTGTTTAGAAAACAAGTACATACTTTTCGGAACTCCATGCAGGATTGAGGAGCCACCCCTACATCTTCGTAACGTGTCCAAAAAATGTTAGCCTTTATCGGCTGCTCGCTATATGAGCTATATAGCGTTTTTAGCGTTTTTGGTATCCATGGCAACCGGTTATCAGCCAATTGCCAATACGTTGATTGACGCCTGGTTGGCATGGAAATCAAAAGCGTTAAAAGTGCTACATAGCGCATATAGCGTCAACCGAACACCGCTTTTATTAAGTCACACTTGTAGTCAGCTATGGCTCATGTAAATGATGAACGCCTCACTCTGTCGGAGAGTTTTCCGTGATACAATTCCGCGCAATATTCTAAACTCGAAACTGACGATTGAAGTCCTCAAACCCCCTCAGCCGCTATGGTGACGTTAAGTTTTCGACTCAAGTTTTGCCGGTGGCTGAAATTGCACGATCGGGTGGTGGGGTCAGGACCTGTGCAACAAGCCTAGCTTAGCTCTTGGGTTCTAATCTCCGCTAATAATAAATCCCATGAAAACATTCGAAATAATTGTACTGAAAATATAAATAAATAAGGTGCAATTTTGTCTGCGTTATCTTCCGTGAGTGCTGTAACATCCTTTACATATTCCAGTCAATATACATGGTGTTGGCTGTTAATCTGTCTTCCGATCTACCTTCCGTCCTTTCCGACACAAAGAAAACTATAATTTTAAAAAATCGAAAGATCTTCAAATCAGAAGATGATTTAGGCAAAATATATAGTTTCATTTCCAATCTAAAATATAATTTTTAGTTGCGTGGATTCAGGACAGAATGTTTTTAAATCTTTAATTTAAGTACGTGGGTAACGCACATTCAACATCAACAATCCTACCCATGCATTCCATCGCCAAAAAAATCAAACATATTCGGCTGGAGAGCCTGTTCAGTCGAAAAGGCTCGCAGACAAGGGTTTCCGATACGGGCCACAGAACTGCTATCTCGGTTTTATGATGAACGTAAAATATTTCTTTCAACCAATTGCTTGGTAAACAACAATAACTAGCATTGATGAATCATGGCCACGGCTGAGGAAATTTGGTATTTATTGAGGAGCACTGATATAAAGAGACAAAATAAAGGACAATGGAAGGCATACATTCGTTAGATAGCTTCATATAAATGCGTTCGATACATCTAAGCTACATATAAATACTTTGTGAGTGCTGTTTGCAGTAGACTGTGCCGCAATACATAGGCGTATTGCTTCCAAAACAGCTTCCAAACCTCTAAGACTACACATTTTTCCTTTTTTGATAACTTTGTATGCAGTAAGCTAGGAGCTATGCATGCAGTAAGCTAGGATAAGCTGTACGTAAATTGAAAAAAGTACTTCATTGCAGATATTCCCGTTTTGGCTTCCCTCTATATTTGTGTTGGACAGTCTGTATAAGCCGACTTAAAGTAAAACTATACCAGTAAAATGCAGTTGTTGGCGATGAAAAAGCGAGCGCAAAACGAAATGTATACTGAATTTGAACTCAATTCTGCAAGTAGTTTATCAAATAAAAAGAGGATGAACAGTACGTGCGAACGTGCAGCGGAAATCCACCACTGACTTATGGAAGAGTGGCGGCAACTGAAATATTGCTAAATCCCTAACAAATTGGAACACAATTGGCTTAGCCAATACTGAGATATATAGAACAGGGGTGGACTCGTGCTTAAGTGCAGACGTATCCCTTCCCTGACTTTTGGAAAAACGTCGGCTGACAGGTTCCTAGCCCCTCACTACATTTGTACACATTCGACTCAGCCGTTACTGAGATGTAGGATAGGAATGTGCCGTGCATACGTGCAAAGACACCCCACGCCTGACTTTTGGAAAAGCTTTGACTGACATGTTCCCGACTCCCCAGTCACACACTAAATTTGAACGCAATCAGCTCAATTTTCTTAGATATGGAATAGGTGTGTGCACCGCACGTGCAAAGGCACTCCATTCCTGACATTTGGAAAAACGTCGGCTGACATTTCCTTAACCGCCAAATGGCGCTACCTTATATATACGGCCTTGTGCAGGATGATTGATCTAAGACTCAGCACTACACCACTTCACTTCTGAGTGCCGCAAACGAAATAGACCACCTTCAACATTAGTTTTGAACTGAGATAGCAGTTTTGTAGTCCGTGACGAGAATCCTCTAAGTTTCAGAGCTTTCGGCTGAAAATACACTCTTCCCGGAGATATTTAAATTTTCGTGAAAGGAATGCAGCTCTCAGAGCTAAATTAGAGGATGTGCATTTCAGAGCACAGGTGTGCAGAGGTAATACAATCAGTCAATCAGCTTGCAGCTAGAGTTGGGTGCATCTATCCCGTGCTAGCGTGCAGACCACAGCTGGGTTCTGATTGGCTAAGTAACGTGCGCTTTATTTGAACCCTGAGTCAGAGGGTATGTATATAGTTTTTGGTATTATGACTAATTCAAAATGTTGTGACCTAGAATATGAAATTTTTTGCCATTCTGAATATCAGAAAAAAATAACTGTATTAAACAATATAATCAGTTTGTTTTCTGATACATTTTCGGAAGGTGGTCTATTTCCTTTAAGCCGCCAGATTGTATTCAATTTGCAGCTTTCAACTTTGCATTGGCTGGGGGCGAGGATGGGTGAATCCTTGAAATTAGTTACTATAATAACACAGTATTGTTATAAACCTTTGGTTTCTTAGGAGTACCGTAATGACATTTATTTGTCTGCATATGTTAAGAAAGAGCTTGTCACTTAATGTCATCATAAAGTGCCTACCTGCACACAATTATTTGAGTGTTTTCCAAAATAGGTTCTGATTATATCTGCTCATTTTTTAGACAGTTAAACAATTTGGGATTTTGCGGTCATTCTCCCGAAAAAAATATTTGAAAGTCAAAAACAACATTTTCCGAAAATACGAGATCACAATGTTGTAGCACTGGACATGTGCGAACTTTTAAGGTATTCTGATTATGTTTTGCTTAGTAGATGACATGTTTATGTTCTGTTAAAGCTTGGCTGGTTTTGGTGTAAAAGTCGTGCGTAGTGACGTGACTTAAGTCGCTGTATCTAAAAAAAGTTCCTATGAAATTTAAAAAAGCACACTGGATAACGCCACCCTACGGAACAACAGCACCGCTTTTAAACATACAAAATAAGTTTGCCAGACGAAAATGATCACTACAAAGTTTTTTTCACTCATGATCAAGTAGGTTCGAAGAATGCTGGGCAGTACATTGTGTTTCACGGGGATAATATCGAACGAACAACGACTGAAATGATGGGAAACGAATGCACTATCATTGATGTAGCAAACATAAAGCATTTTTCCTCTCTAGAGATCATATAATTTAGGACAGTAGTAGATGTCAATGACGCAGTAGCAGAAGAGATCGTTCCGTAGCTTGATATTCAAGCTAAGCACGTTCATTAACGCAACACGGATATGGTAAAATTTAAAAATATAGCCCACATTCGAACACATCGATATAGAGTCCTGGCACAACTTGGAACAAATACTGCTATTTAACTCATCGATATTATTACAATATGGGTTTGGATTGGCTCTCAAGAAACAGAGCAACGGATTGTGTGCCTTCCAGAAATGCTTATGTTTCAAATGTGTTGTGATCATATCACACATTGTTATTCAAGTGATTTTACCTGTACATACATATGGCTATTTCAACTCCGGAAAATATATAATTATTGACAAAGTTAAGATACCATGTTCAGTTTATTATCGTACCCTCTCAGTATCAATCCGTGCAGTGTTCTGTGGCACGTCTCATGGCAGGGACCGTTGTGTCATATCACTGGCACATACGACAGCTCTGCTGGCCTGTCACCGGCTCCAGTAGCACTCAGCAGCTATTCGAAACCTAATGAGCGTACCTGGGCCGCCGCGCCGCGCCGCGCCTCTATCCTCCCATCTGCGCCAGTCTCGGCGCCGCGCTGCAGCTGCCGACGCGCGCGCTGTTTTTGCCGCCGCCGCGCGCGTAATTGCCGCCTAATTCGCGGCGTCAGCGGCGCAGTGCGTCACCGGCGCGGCGCGGCGGCGGTGCCGGCGCACCGGCAATTATCTTGTTGGTTTTGTGAGAGCGGCCAGGCGGGTGTAGGGTTAGGTGGGCCGCTCGCCAGTTAGGTGATCGGCAGGTGATGGCCGGTGACGGCCGGTGACGGCCGGTGATGATACGGCCGGCCCTCCCCGGTCGTCTGTCCCCGGCGCCGGCCCTCTGTCCCCGGCCCTCTGTCCCCGGTCCGGTAACTGGGCGGACGGGGCCGGGGATGGGGTCTGTCCCCGACCCCGGCCCTCTGTCCCCGGTCCGGTAACTGGGCGGACGGGGCCGGGAATGGGGTCTGTGCCGACCCCGGCACGCCCATGTGATCAGACTCGTCGCCGATTGATTGGGTGGCCGTCACCGGCGGCGGGGTGTCTCCCTCTCTGCCTCTCTCCCCCTCCGTCCCTCTCTCCCTGCCTCCCGCCCTCGCCGGCCCGGCCCTGCGGTGTATCGATCAATGCTGGTAGCCGTGTGGGTGAGGAGTCCCGCTGTGACGCGGTGGCCACTGTCCAGTGGTGTCCACTGTCCATTGTCCCCTTTCTGACCCCCCTACCCCTCACCCCTCCCCCCGGCCCCCCTCAGTCAGCACGGGGCGGGACCTCTACCGCTTCTGCTGCGGAGACGCGTGCGTTGTCACAAACATGTTTTGCTTATATGCTTTATCGCGCCAATTTAATGATGGGTCAGCACTCCAAGGCAAGAGTTGCGCTGATGGGTGTTTTCAAATTGGGCTCACAGATGCTATCACATGTAAAAGTTTGTGCTTTTGTTACAGCTGGTAGTAGACCAGCAAAATAGCCCATTTGACTTTTAGCGAGGAATGCGTGAGGTTAACATAAAACAAAATAACATGCCTCTTACCGTGAAATGTTCCATTGTTGGCTTTCTGCAACAGAGGTAATTTAAGCCATTGCTGGTGTGAAATATGATTCTCCTTTGCCACCATCAACTGTGACATTAATGCGCACACATTAACCCGCCAGCGCCTGTGGACGTCTCTCATCAATTCAAACCTCCTTCACTCACACATTGCGCGCTATCCTTTCCTGCCGCGTGGGAGCCATATCAGGTCAGGTGTGTGCGGGCGCCGGAGTGCGTGTCTCACGATTATCGTGCCGCTAATGTTGGCGGCGCTCGGCGTTAGCCGCGTGCGTTTGTGGCCAATTAGCGATGGTCGGTGGCTGCTGCGAGAGCCAGCCGTCGACGGAAGTGGTCATTACGGCGAGGTGAGCCTCCCTCCCTCGCCAGCCGGCCACCAATGACTGCAGAGGAGTCTTCCGGCCAGGGACGAGCACCGGGCCGGCCGGGTGACGCTCTCTGTTCAGAGACAGAGAGACAGAGACTCTCTGGCCCAGGTTCAGACTCTGAATACCTGGGTGGGTGCTGTGACGTTCTCTGTTCAGAGACAGAGAGACAGAGACTCTCTGGCCCAGGTTCAGACTCTGAATACCTGGGTGGGTGCTGTGACG